>ML179211.1:29726-112044 GCA_004369135.1 Dendrothele bispora CBS 962.96 | reverse complement strand
ACATTTTCTGAGCGATACTATATTTTGTGAGATTACCATCTTCGAGGAGTCCGACAGGAACAGAGGTGATGGCGGATATTACGTCCCGCAAGCTATATCGAGTACCGATCTCATCCCATGAATGATCCAGAAAGACAACCGATGCTGAAGGTGCTATCAGCTCCTGCAAGGTCCAGCCTCTTGTAAACCACTTGCTCTTCCAAAAGCGTGATTCAGTATCCCTAGGGTCCTCCTCACTTGATGCATCGGATAAGTATACATAGCAAACTCCAGCATTTTCGTAGAGTTGGTACATGGAGTTGATGTTCTCGGACAGCTCAGCGCTGCTTGATTTATCAATGCAGCACGAGTCAATCCAGATCCAATCCCAGTCATACTTCCGAGCTTGAGCACAAGCACCTTCAACTTTTTTCCAACCAGCTTAAGTTCTCCCCGCCATATCACTATCCTCCATATCACTATCCTCTAAATCCCTATCATCCCTAGACACCTGTCTATCAGACTTATCCCTATCAGGCACCTCCCTATCAGACTTCTTCTTATCCCGGTTCCGAATGTCTTGAAACGTTACTTCTTTCTTCCTCCAGGTATGAGAGAGAATGGCATAGTCTGGAATATCAGCGTAAAAGCTTCTAAGGGTGAGTGTTCTTGTGTTGAGAAGATACATGATGAAAGTATATTCTGAAGCTTTAAAAAAGAGGAAATAAATTCTTGCTATTGAAATGACTAGGCAAATTAGAGAACATACCTTCGAGGGGAAAGGGAAGCAAAGATGCACCGCCAAAGCTAGCGTAGGTTTTATAAGTAAGTGTCTAGCCCTAACCGGTGATGGCCGGTGGCAGTTGTAGTGTTGAGATTTCAATACAGTCAATCAACCAATTGATAACAGTTTCGTATCTCGATTCGGCAGTTTACTTGGAATAAAAGAGGTTATATGAACGACTTTTAAACTGGTGACCTACCGATAAGAAAACGAAATTTACCTACTTTGTTTCCCTGAGTCCGCCTTTTTTTGCTTCGATTTCCATAGGGATCAATGTGTACCATATTAATTAGCAAAAAAAGGATTTGGAGATGGCCATACGGCTTGTATGCTGTGTCACCGAGCTCCATATGGCTAGCATCACCCACTTGGACCTCAAAGAAGAAAATTAGTGTGGAACTGAAACACCCCCATGTTCAAATTGATCAACTTCGGCTACTTATTGTCTAGGAATGAAAAATAGTTTTGATTGTGTCTTCCGGGAACTTTTGGATAGATTTCCTCTGTATGTTTTAGCATGTTGGCGCTTTTTTTTGGAAAATAATGCATTGAAGTGTCATTCCCTTGAGTAAGTCTTAAAAGTAGTGCGGTAGAAAGGTGTGTGTTTGATCAAAGATCTGATCTTCCATGCAGAATAAATAGGCAAAATCATAATGGGCTATACTGAGTCTATGTGACCCGAACTTGAAATGTGAGCTTTAGGAGATAGTCACCCTCTAGGAAAAGTGTAGATTATATATTTTGTATTTTGTGAAATCCATACTAGGAGTGACCATGAGTTAAAGAAGGTGTACAATATGGTACACTGAGCCTCAGGCTATCACTGGCATGGATCTCTGGAATCTGAACTTTTGGGAGTTATTAAAATGTTTTAGTGGGTTTTTAATATATTGGATTTCTGCAGGAAATCTACTGATATGTGCGTCAGAATTCCTGATTGGGTCAGATGGGCGGGTAAACTAGTATGTACGTCGTAACATCATGATTCTGATTATTATTGAATCAAATCGAAGGTCAAACAACCAATTCGACTTTCTCTTTCTGTATCATTCGAGAGGGTGGTCTTGTTTCGTGGGTACATGGTATAAGTAAATCTCCAACCAACAGAGAAGGCGCATGATACATTTTATGTTCTCGATCGGCGATCCTTGAATGAGTACATAAGAGTGACTTAAAAAGACTGTTCACTGAGCAGAGTAAGTGGTATAGAATGAGTGAAATATAGATATACACAAACGGCATGTAAGTATGATATCATCAACTTGAATCCATTGGCATCAGCTCCATTTCCACTTCTCTTGTACCAGGTTAAACAGAACGAGACCAGCCAGACCTCTGTACCCCCCTAAGAACACTTTGAATGGAGGAGGAGGAGGAATCTATTAACCGGACTTGTCTCAAGATGGAGCTTGACAGGCTGGGTACTTGAGTCGTGCGGGCTTCGCATCAAATAATAATATTAAAAACAACATGAATACAAAGAAATTTGATGGCTTCACGGAGCGCCAGGTCAAAACCGAAAAATGTTAGTGAGAGTCAATGCAGGAAGAGAGTGATGAATGATGCAAACGCAGAAGAAAACTGTAACAAAATCCAATCTATTGGCTACTCATCGGTGAACACAAGGGAATGAGAAGCGAGTTGAAGACCATCGTTTTTGTAGACAGTGGCCTTTCCGGAATACGTAAGCTTGCTTGAATTATTTCCCTTGAATTGCGCTCTTGAACCATCTTTTTGGTAGGAATCCCAGATCTCTTCAAGCGTCTCCCTGCCAATATCCCAAGGTACATGAAACCATACTTCCCCACTTTCGTTGATCCCGATTGCAATTTTGTTGGAATCGTAGTCAAAGATGCGACATGCACTAGAGGCTTCTCTCGACAAGGAGAGGTAGCGACGTGGTGATCGGTCATCTGATGAACTACGATCAGATTGATTTAAAGGGAAGACGTCTTGAAGTGAACCGTCCGGTATTTCAATGAATTGGGATTGGGGAAACCGCAAGGTTGGTATCAATGAGGACGTTGTGTAATTGATTTCAATCTCCCTTTCTGTCCAGTTGAATCTACTCCTCCTCCGCCATGTGATGTGCACAGCAGCAGTTACAAAGCCCCCAGATCCCAACTCCATTGTTAACCTGTCGGCATAACGTGCACCCTCGACAAGACCCATTTTCAAAGAATTTGAAGACGCCATCCAAAGCATTCCTTCACCTTCCTTTAACAAGGGAAAGGAAATGTGAACTGTTTCGCTGCTATGACGACAACTAAGGTTGACAGCAAACCGATCCGACGATGCATATCTAGAAGTACAACCCTTGCCATTGAAAGTCACATTCTCAAAGTGTTCTTCAGCCACGGGAAGGAGACGAATGTGGTTGGTGGTAAAGAAACCGTAGTGAACCCTCCTTGTCTTTCTAGATGGCAGAATCTCTTTAACAATCACCTCCTGCATATTATTGGGTGAGCGAAGCGAATCCCAATTGTTGGTATGGGGCCCCGAAATTAGTTGCACCGCCACTGTCGGGTGTATAGCCACTGCCCAGTTTTGTCAGGTGGTCTTGCCTGATACTCTTCGCTCACCCATTAATGCATTTAGGGACGGTCACACGGGGACCAAAGGACCTCAATGCAAAACATATTTGGGTGTCTCGAAGGAACGCACTGGAACCAGCCGGTCAGGACGATACCGAACATAATGCTGATCAGTCGTTCTCCGAAGGTAAATGCTGCACATATCCTCGTCAACTTGGCAGTTCAATGATGCTTGAGCTATGTCATTAATGATCAAGACAACAGGCAAGCGGATACGCAAGCCGTTGTTGTTGAACGAGAAGGATGTGTCTCCATCAAAAGCCATGCTAGAAATGCCCACTCTACCGGATCCTTGGAATTCGTCTGGAGACCGTGCAAGCAGTCCTCTGGGTTCATGTTCAACTACTTTCCCATCCTTGTCCCTCTCGCAAACAGCAACCCAAGCAAAAATGCTACGATCATCAGATGTCTTGATGATTTCCTGTTGAAGTCGCATGAAAGCTCCTTCTCCGTAAATTGGCGGCATACATATATCAAACAACCCCATTAGCGAGTATGCTCGGTCCTCTGGTCGAGTCGTTCTCCTGAATGCTGCCCACGACATTTTTTGTGCAATGCTATATTTTGTGAGATCTCCGTCCTCGAGGAGTTGAACAGGAATGGATGTGATGGCAGAGATGATGTCGCGTAAGCTATATCGAGTACCGATTTTCTCCCACATATGATCCAAAAAGACAACCGACGCCGAGGGTGCAATTAACTCTTGCAAGGTCCACCCCCTCGTAAACCACTTGCTCTTCGGAAAGTGCGATCTGGGATCTCTAGGGTCCTCCTTGCTTGATGCATCTGATAAATAAACATAGCAAACTCCAGCATTTTCGTAGAGTCGGTACATTGAGTTGATATTCTCAGACAGTTCTGCACTGCTCGATTTATCAATGCAGCATGAGTCGATCCAGATCCATCTCCAGCCATACTTCCAAGCATGAGCGCAAGCGCCTTCAACTTTTTTCCAAGCAGCTTCAAAAAGGTTTTTCCCATCGGCCTCATCATCGAGATCACTATCCTCCATATCACTATCATCCCCATACACCGCCATATCAGAATCGTTCCCAGACACCTCCTCATCAGAATCATTCCCAGACACCTCCCTATCACACTTATCGCCAGACATTTCCCTGTCAGCCTTGTCCCCAGACACCTCCCTATCACACTCATCCCCAGACACCTGCTTCCCAGACTTGTCCCTGAACACATCCCCAGATACCTTCCTATCAGACTTGTCTTTATCCCGGTTCTGAATGTCTTGAAACGTGACTTCTTTTTCGCCCCAGGTATGAGAAAGAAGGGCATATTTTGGGATAGAGCCGTAAAAACTTTAAGGGTGAGCGTTCTCGTGTTGAGGAGATACATGATGAAAGTGTCAAAGTATATTCTGAAGCTTTAGAAAGGAGGAAGTAAATTCCTGCTATTTGAACAACCAGATAAGTAGAGAACTTACCTTCGAGGGTGGAGGGAAGCAAAGATGAGCTGTCTACACGTGTGGAGCTGGTGCCAGTTTTATAAAAGTAATGTCACCGATCCGGACCGATGATCTACATATGTCCCTCATGAACTCATACGTTGTTGACATCCACATACAATCTGTTCATAGAGTCAGTAATATTTTCGTCTAGTAAATATACTCGCTGAAACAATTCTTTCAGAGAGGGCCGCTATTTTGGATAAGGTACGGTTGATCGATTTGTGGAGAAAGTAAGGGTGTGCATCGAGCGCTGCAAGCACACGATGTTCTCAACAGCTTACCCTCCCTCCCACCACGCAAGTCTATGCTGCCCGGAGTGGCCCAAAATTATTTTCCGAAGATATCTCGGAATTTTGGGTACTTCCAAAGATATATCTCTCATTTTCGATACTTCTGCAGATATATCAGCGTGACATCTGTCACATCACATTTTGCTAATATCTTGCTTCTTCAATTTCAGGATATATATCTCTGTACTTGTGTGATGTGACAACACCCAAATTGCCAATCTTCAGGGTGTCCATAACTAGAGATATATTGATTCATTGCAGATATATACTTTTGGTGGATCTAATATATATCTGAAGTGAACATATATCTCTGAAAAATTTCATGCAAGTCCGTGATTAGTAGGTTAATGCTCTTTGAATACTCTTGATAATTTGGGCTGATGTATGTGCTCTTCCTCCAGAAAATTTCCACTGATTGATATTCCATAATTTCCATTGATTCTTTTCTACTTGAGTATAGTGAACTGTTGTAGATCAAGTACTTACTCTCATTATAGTAACTTGTATGTTTAGGGGTCAGTGTTAAGTATGTATTAAAATTTGTAGCTAGTCTGCCCCAGAAATTGTGAACTTGCCTTTTGACTGGTGTCAGCATGGTGAGTCTTCTCCAATTGATGGCATTTACTAAATGGCCAGGGGCTGAAAGTTTAATATTGAGGTGCTTGAAATAAAATGGGAGTGCACTACATGTTTATAGAACTATTTACTCACTGCTGTGCAGCTCCATCTATTTTGATTAGCCTGACAATATTTAATTTGAAGTTTGTTATTTTCGGTAGTTGTTTTTCACATTGAAAATGTAGTTTATTGTCTGTGAAAATATTTATTCTGTGTATATCATGTAGAGTTCACTTTCTCTGGATCATACTTGGCTGTTACACCTTGTGAACACTACATTAATTTAGTAGACTGAACATAGCTAAGTTGTTAGGGACAGTCAAAATGGGCTACTGAATGAATGTGAGATTAATGCAAATCCATCAATAATATAATGGTAATGAGTGGCTTCACGAAAAGTTGTGATTTACAGTCGTTTGCAAAACACATGAGATTTTTCCTGCGCGTGAAGAATTGTATATTTTAGTCGGTTTGAGAATAATTTGGGTGTAGCTCAATGGATTCAGTGGATATTTACATGAAACTATATATCAACTGGCTAAGAAAAACCCCCTGCAGAACCCTATGTAATTAGATTTGTAACTGGAAGGATGTTGTAGGTGTAGGGCCTGAAATGCATGTCAGATGAGGATTACAAGTTTTGACACACATGCACCTTCCCAATCGCAAATCTGACTACACAGGGTTCTGTGGGGGGTTTTTATGAGCCAGTTAATATATAGTTTCATGTAAATATCCCTTGAATCCATTGAGCTACGCCCAAATTATTCTCAAACCGACTAAAATATGCAATTCTTTGCACGTGGGAAAAATCTCACGTGTTTTGCAAACGACTGTAGGGGATGAAGATTTAACAAAGCTAAGTATCAGCTGTATAAAGGCCCTCCAGTGCTCTTGTCGGACGGATTTTCATCTGGCATTTCCTTTTCCTATGAGCTCTATCTGCAGCCTTTTTACGTATGACCATTCGAGGCCAAGGTCTTGCTCTGCTTCTTCTTCTGCATTATGACCCCCTCCGTCATGTTTTTCGTGAATCGTCTTCTTCGTGTTTTTCGTTTACCAACCTCAAAGTCGAACTACAAGACGTCGACTTATTACCGGTCTACTGTCCTTCGCTCAAAACTCTCCTGCTCGATTTCATCGCATAACGAGATCATCCTATGTTTTTGGAGCGTCGTTCGGTTGTATTGTTCTTTGCATGCCTTCTATCATAGGAGGCTTGGTTATGGCGATAGTTTGGGTATAGGTTAGCATGGAGTCTTTGGGTTTCTCTTTACAGAGTCATTTCAATGTTCCTGGTAGTACCCTTTCGGCAGGCGTGTTAATACAGTTAGCGCGATGTCCTTGGCCTCTGTAGAAGAGGGCGCTGATCGTGTTGTGAGGATGAGGAATCGCAGGTTGGATCTAGTCTTGGCCATCTGTAAACATCAGAAGCCAGTGGACTGGTTCCGACGTGATTTCTGATCCTCTGTCACCCTTCGGTACGAATCGGTATCCCAGTCCTACGATCAGCACTTTTGCGTTTGCCCCTCTTCCGTTCTCAATGTCTGTACCGGCAACGATGTTGGCTCAAGAAGATGAGGGGGAGGTGTACAGCGGTTTATGTAAGTGCTGGTTGGCATTGGTTGCGCCGGGACTTGTGGACTCGTTTCAGTCATTTTATCGGATTTCGATGTCTGGATTACGTTTTCCTTTTACTCTTCTCCTTCCGAATCGTAATTCTCTATGACTTTTCGGTGCGAATCCGCATCTCATTCCTACGAATGGGACTCGTCCTTTTAGCGCTCCTTGTGGTAGTGGCTGCACCAGCCTTCTTGGAGTGCGAGTTCGCGTAGTCCTACGAATAGCACTCTTTCCTTTGCATGCCGCCGCTTCTCCTGTTCCACTTTCTATACCGATAGCGACGTTCTGTATTTATTTCAATCTTGCTGCCGTTCTTGAGTATCTGCTTTCGTTTCCTCTTCCTGTTTGCTATCGACTTCCAGTTCCACTTTCACTTCCACAAACTGCCGTTCTCTCGTCTATATCTAACGCTATGGAGCTTGTTGGATCTTCTTCAGTGACTTCTGTCCTTGCCAACCCTACCAATCCTGGCAATCACTCTGATCTTATTCATGGTGGGATGATCTTCGTCTCGCCGAGTCAATCTTGTTGTTCCTACTACTACTTCCTCTACCTCGGTAGTTCGTCGGCCTGCTTTACATCCTATGTGTCCTGTGATCGCGTTGGATCCTGTAGATGTTCTGACTCTAAATCTAGAGATAGGGCTGGGTGCAGTTGAAGATCGGGATAAGGAGGAAGCACGTTGGATGAGAGAGTTCAGTGGATGATTGTTGAGTGTGTTCTGGAGAGTCCAGGTGGTTGGAGTTTGGAATCTTTTGAGTTGTGAGGTCCTGGTGTGGATTTGTATGGATCGATGTTTGCTGTACTAGATGAAGAGGGTGTGGAGGAAGGATGTGAGGCTGGTAGAGATGGTAGTTCTGGTAGTGCTGGTAGATAGGGTAGAGAGGAGTCGCGAGTGTTTCGACTACGGAGTAGGAGGAGAGAGATGGCATGGAAGAGGAAAGGGAGAAGAACATGTACCCGCTGGAGGGGAGTTTGATACGTGGTGAGTTTTTTTGTTTCTTTGTTTCTGTTTTTTTTTTTTTTAAATTGTGGAATGATTTTATGATTTATGCTTTTACAATAATGGGAAACCCAAGCCATAGTCAAGACGATGCCGAATCTACGCAAGTTCCCAAGGATCCATGTTCACCCTGAGACGCCCGTTGTGAGTTCGTTTCTGTCTTTTCTTTCTTTCTTTTGAGTGGAAAAAACTGACATTCAGAACGAACCTTCCATATAACTTCCCCCAATCCTATCCTTCCACGGTCTTTCCGGTTATCGTATCTCCCTCTCTCTCTCTCTCTCTCCCCACTGAAAAAAAACAAAAATTAGTCTTTAGTCTCCTACATTTTCTACTCGCTCCCCTATCTCTCCTCGTTCTACATCACCCCTTCCGAGCCGCACACAATAGAGTTTTATAGCTGCGTGTACGAGCGTGATGGGCGAGGTTGCTGCGGAGAGCGGGGGACTGGCTCGGGGTTGACATCGATGATCCCGGGTACGAGTGTCAGTGCGAGTGCGAGTGCGAGTGCGAGGATGACGGGGAGTAGGAACACGAGTAGCATCGGGAAGAGAAGGAACATGGAACTGGGGATGCAGATCGGGGATCAGGAGATTGTGATGCCGATTCTGGGGTGGTAGTTAAAGTAGGAGTAGTAGCAGGAGGGAGAGGGAGGGGGAGTAGATGGATTGTGTGTCTAGTGCTTTAAAGGTACTTATGGTGAGTTGTTTGACCTTTTTTGGGTTGTTTATATTGATGTTCGTCTTCTTCAGGAAGAACGGGTGCTCTTTTTGATCGTTGTGGACATTGGCGTTGCATTGCGTTTCCTTTTTGAGTTTTGCTATAAATCTAATTAATATTGTGCTTGTGGATTCCCTCCCTGTATTATCACGTTATAATTGTGATGGGACGGGGTGATGTCTGTTTGTCTTTCACTACCACCCATTTGTTCATCCCTTGGATTCGATGCACCCGTTTATGTCGTTCCCTTTTGTCCATTGGTTTATTCCGTCCTTTCATTCGTCCCTGACCCATGGCCAATGATATATAATTCTTTGCTACGTCAACAGGGCACTTGCATATCACTCTCCTCTTCTCCCCCTTTTTTACTATTATAATTAAAGATTCCGACAAACGTTCATGGGTTCTGGTTGCATATATATATATAATCCCATACATACCTACATATACCCATAGGCATACATACACACATACAGATATAACTCGGTATGGACAGATTTTATACACCATACCACATCTATACATCATGCATACCATATATATAATCCCATACATAAGTACCTACATATACCTCATATACATACACACAGATATACTCGGTATGGACAGATTTATACACCATACATCATATATACTATAGCGATAGCCAATAGCAATTACTATAAGTATAGTGTAACATGTATACTTAACACGTTTCATGAATCTATAGCAGTTTTTCTTAAGTTGTGAATGATTTTCTTGCAGCCCTCTTAAGCTCCTTAAGATTCCTCTTAAGCTCATGGTTCTGGCAAGGGACATATGCAGGATTCAACAGAACTAACTTAAGTCTGACTGGATCTTACTCTGGACTTAAGCAACTTAATAACTTAAGCAGCAAATTATAAATTACATTGAAAGAATGGCTACACAAACAACTTAAGTCCAACTTAACATTTTCCTAAGATTAACTAATACTAACTAATACACAAAAACAAACAACTTAAGTCCAACTTAACATCTTCCTAAGACTAACTAATACTAACTAAAACACAAAAAAAAACAGTGCAGCTTAAGTTACACACTCTTAAGAACATACAGGGAGTGCTCGGTCTCAAGACAACTAATTAGAAACTTAAGTACATATGTAAGTGACTTAAGCCCATGCACAAACATAAGTGATTTGAGAAAACTGACCCTTAAGAACTTAATACATGTAAGTGACTTAAGCCAATAAGACTTTGCAGTTGAGAAATGCGAAAGAATTGATATACCTAGCATCTCGTCTTTGTCTTTGGCTTTGGCTTTGGCTTTGGCTTCGAATTGGTACCGGTCGTTCGCGTTGCAGTTGTTTTGGCACGTTTACCCCTATGTCCGACATCCTCACTACCTTCCGCCAGCTCCCCTTCTTCTTCCCTTTCCTTCCGCTTTTTTTCTTGCAGAGTTATCAACTCCTTGGTGGTAGGATTCCGCTCCCGAACTGAACGACGGACCCCTGAAGGCTCATCTGAAGACTTCCCCTTCTTAGTTGCAGTAACTTGTCTACGTGCTTTTGGGAGCTTAGATTCGGGAGTGACAGAGTCGGCAGGCTCTTCTGGTGTCTCAGCAGGGGCAGATACTGGGGCAGGTTGAGTAGGTGACGGTGGAGTGTAACAGTTTTTTTCAGAAGGATTGATAAACGACTGTTCACCCTCAGAAGTTGGAGAAACCCGGTCAATGGAGGAATCGGTGCGTATGAGAGCATCGGAATGTGAAGATTCTGCATCAAATTCATCTGCAGGTTGCGCTGGGGTTTTCGAAAGGTCAGAAGAGGAAGTGGGTGGATTAACCGGTGTTTGGACAGTCATGATGGTTTGGGTAGGGGTTTTGGAAACGTCAGTGGGAGGATCAACGAGTGTTCGGGCAGTCATGACGGTGTTAGTAAGGTTTTCGGAAACATCAGAAGACTGAGTGGGTGGATTGACGGGTGTTTGGTCGGTTACGATGGTTTGATCGGGGGTTTTGGAAAGGTTAGAAGAGCAAGCCGGTGGACTAATGGGTTTTTCGACGGTCGTAATGGTTTGAGTAGCGGTTTTGGAAACATTAGAAGAGCGAGCGGGTGGGCTGATGGGTGTTTGGGTGGTCGCGATGGTTTGAGTAGGGGTTTCGGAAACATTAGAAGAGTGAGTGGGTGGAATAATGGGTGTTTGGGGGGTCGTGATGATCTTGGCGGCTTGATTGATAAATTCGAATGGCTTAGGAGATGAGAGAGTAGAGTGATCAAGGAACCATTGAGCGGTCTCTAGCACTGCTGCTGTTTTGAAAGACTTGTCTAAAGGGTCTCGTAGAACGGGAGGCTTGTAGAGGCTTGTGTCGATGTATGTCTCTGGTAACTTCTCGAGTTGATCGTAAAGGGGTGGTCCACTGTAGCCACTGAAAGCTGCAAGAATGTCAAAAACAGAAAGACAGGCTCGCGTTAAATAACCTTACTCCACAAGGCTCCAAGGTAAGCTCCAAGTAATTCACGGACGGTTTGAAGCGAGATATTTTCTAAGTCGATAGAAGGAAAACATGGCCGAGAATCGGAATCGATGGGTATTTCAAGTGCGGTTGTGGATGCGTTGGATGCTGGAACTGGAAAAAGATGCTCGCTAAGCCTTCATGTAATGTAGATCGAGTAAAATAGAGCCGTACCCGGACAATGCCTTTTACCATACTCGGTCCATGCTTGCTCGAACTGCTGAAAGGCTTCGGGATACTCGTTCTCAAAGTCGGGAATAATGTCCGGATCAGAATGAGCAGAGAAACTACAAAATTTGATACGTGAGTTACGGAAGACTTTGATTGAATGAAAACTATTTCACCTTCCTGACACGAGAACACCCTCCTGTACTAGGTTGTAGCTCAACAAGAGTTCCATTTTACCAAGGTGGCCATACTGGCATAGAGAGTCCATTAGGGCAACAACTCCGGTCAGAAACTCGTTTTGGTTGCTGATAAGGCCAACAGTTAGCTTGTGAAGATTAATGATGAGAATGTCCATATGAAACCCACCGTGTAATGTCCCAACTAGCCTTCGCCTGTTCTTCAAACAAGGCTTTTGCGCTGTCGTTCTGGGCTGCCCACAATTCCTTCGATGCTTTCTTGAATTTCGCTTCCTCGGTTTCTCCTTCGATGTTCTTGGCATGAGCTTTGATCCGGTCTCTATTCGATGATCTGAAGACTGCCTCGCCGTCATCGATCCTCCCGTTTCTGATGATCTGAACGAGTCGAACGAAGTTGCGCATAGTCTTGATACATGCTACTTTGTCGTGGACGCGGCCAGAGCCATTGCTGAGACTGGTGGCATTGATATTAGTGTCGGCATCGGTAGTACTACCTCCGGCGAGTTTCTTGAGCTTGTGTCGAACTTCCTTGTCCCGCTTGTTGGTAAACCAATTCTTGATAGACTGTTGAGAAAGGCGATATTAGTACAAATCATATGGTAGCAATAACAATACGCACGTCCTTCCACTGAGCCTCAGTCTTCAGGTTTGGGTTGAGCTTGTTCTTGAACTCTGCATGATCCAAAATCGGCTCAATAATACTCTTGAGATAAGAGTTCTTCGAGGTATTGGTGGAGCACGCAGTGTAGGCAGGGAGAAACTCATGCTGGAGGACATTAAGCTGTTTGTCGTTGAACACCGGTCCGGGCATGATGAGTGTAAGATTGAGAAAGACTGAAAGTGGTGGCACGAAAGCTACCTGTGAGATACAAATAGTGAGCAAACAAATGCTATGAACATAGAACAATTGAGGGTGGCATGTCAATTTGATAAGTCCAAGAAACAATGAATAGGGGTCATTCTTACGAGTCCAAGCGCAAACCATACAAGCAAATCGTGTACATTTGACAGTCTCAGTCCGTCAGAATGATCAAGATCAAATGTATCAATGTATCAAAAAAGTACTGTATCTTGACTCAGAAAGACAGAAAGACAAACGTTTAAAAAAGAGTCAAACAAACTAATTATGAAGGAGGATCAAGTCGTAATGGAATAACTGCAGCGCGCCCGATAGCATCATGGAAATATTGTAGGTATACTAGAACAACACGGCGTTCCAGCGTCTCAAAAGTTAAATCATTATAAATACATGTTTGTGAGTAGTCCTTGATATCCTTGCATCGTTGTGCAGAATCTTTCCAGTCCATCATGACATCCCGAAGGGCAAAGATGTAATCTTTCCTCTCGAGAGGTTGGGCTGCAGAAAGACCTTCGTGGGCTCAATTGAGATCTGCCGTGAGAGGGTACCCACCGGCAGTCCCAAAAAAACAACGTTCAACAAGGGTTTGATGCTGCTCACTTTTCTGCTGTGGCAGTATATAGAGTGTGTCGATTGCCATAAGCTCACACTGGAAGTTGAGGTGTGATAATTCAAATGCTATCTCTTGCACAACACGATCAGGCACTAATGAACCAGGAGCAATCAAAGTCGTTCCCCATTTCACCGGTCCGATATTTGTAAGGTCTAGCTGAACTCCAGTACCCAGCAAACAATTCCCAATAAAATCTCGAACTTGACCCCTCTTTTTATCAGCCGAGGTAGAGTTTTTTTTCTCCTGAAAGTCACCAATGAGAAGTTGTCTCCATGTCTGGTTGCCGACAAGACTAGGAGTACCATGACATAGTCGAAACCTCAGGAGAGACCGGAAGCGTAGGTAGTTTTCACAGTAAGTGGAGATCTTGTCCCTTCTCCCAGGTGTGACAAAGAGCTGGGGGTCAGGGAAAGCATATCCTGCACCCTCGTGAGTGTAGAATGAAGGCCGGCTACGATCGACTTTGCCCAGGGCCCATGACCAGGCAGGGGAAGAAGGGGGATACAGAGGACTGTCTGGAAGCGTCCACCTCCCACGAGAGCTTTGGCCAGATTTCTGTGGTGGTATATCATCTGTAATATTTGATTGAATAAAAGAATGAAGAAGAAATAGATGTGTACTTACAAGGTCGTGATCCTCGATGGCTATGTCGCTCGTTGCGGTTCACCAAAGTTGTTGATGGTACTATACTGAGCTGGGATTGTTGAACGGATTGAAAGGGTGAAGAAATTTGAACTGCGTCGGTCATATATTTGGTGAGGGCACTATACTGAGCCTCGACGTTGGGTACACCTTTATAAATAACTGGTGCTGCCAAGGAGGACTCTTCGCAGCAGATGGAAGATAGAGGAATGAAAGGCTTTAGTCTGCCGACAGATACGTTTGGTACTGCGCTGACTGGATGTACAAACCAAAAAGGTATGCCAGCATCGAAAAGCATTCCGGCTTCATCAACGCTCCAAGTGAAAGCACTGAGCACTGGTGCCGGTGAAGAAGATGATACTGGGGGACTCTGCCCGTTCATCCGCGGTTTAAAGACTTCACAATATTCGAGCAGCGTGTGTAACTCCAAAAAAACACGCTGTAAACCTACTACCGCCATACACACTTGAGGGAACGTGAGGAGGAGGGTTTCGAGGCGAGTTGTACGTTCTTGAAGGGCACGAGAATATTTTTGTACAAGGTTCACTTCGTCTCGATTACTGTGTGCTCCACAAAAAGATTTACACTTCTCTCGAAGTTCTTCTACGAGCGTACAAAACTTTCTTGTTACTCCCAACCCTAGCTTCCCCAACCCAGTGACGACAATACCACTTCGCACCTCTCTGAAGTCGGACATAGTCGGATTCCACCACATGATGGATAGTTTATGATTCTCAGCGGGGCGGGACAAAATACAGGCCAAGTGACACAAGGGGGAACACCACGGTTGAGGCCACTGAATGTAATCGTGAGGTCCAAAACGAAAGTCTTTTCGAATCTTCATTTCAATGACGGGATGCGGGGCAAACAGAGGTAGGTTTTCATAAGGCGTTGTTACAAAAAGACGGCCACCAGGAAGGACAGCGGCACAAGTAGCAGCGTATGCGGTAGCCGGCCGAGCAGTGCCTGTGGATAGAAAGTCAATCATCTACGAAGTGAATCAAAACAGTGTGATACATACTGGGTTTTCGGTGGAGTAAAAGATTATGATTTTGGTCCAACTCCTCAGCCGTAGGGGCCTAGATGAGCAAATAGTTTAGCATCAGACATGTGCAGAATACCGAGTAAACTCACCGTTTTAACTGACATACTTTTGCAATGTAAACGGAGCCTGCGACACGACCTTCTGATATAGAGTAGGTCGTGTCGCAGGAGAAGAGGTAGACGAGTACGTTAGCATTTCGTTGGCAATGGGTATAGGACAAACCCACCTTAACAATTCCACGGACAGCAATTGGCAATTCAACGCCGTTAACAACGCAAAAGGAGAACAGGCGTGGTCTTAACACCTGGCGAGTGGGAGAAACGACAGGGTAAGACCGAAAAAAGAGAACTGGCGCGGTCTTGACACCAGGAGAGTGGGAGAAACGACGGCCAAAAAAATCCGTAGTCTTGTCCAAGGTAAACGGAGCCTGCGACACGACCTCCTGATATAGAGTAGGTCGTGTCGCAGGAGAACAGGTAGACGAGTACATTAGCATTTCGTTGGCAATGGGTATAGGACAAACTCACCTTCGGACAGCAATTGGCAATTCAACGCCGTTAACAACGAAAAAGGAGAACGGGCGCGGTCTTGACACCAGATGGGTGGGAGAAACGACGGGGATAACAACGAGAAAGGAGATCGTGTGCGGTCTTGACACCAGCCGAGTAGGAGAAACGACGGCCAAAAAAATCCGTAGTCTTGACAAAGCGGACGTGGGGCCAGACAAGTAAAAGTAACGCACAGACGCCCAGTCAAAGTGCGGCGACGGAGCGAGCAGCACCTAGCTAGCTCACAGTGACGGACGCCAAGTCTACGTCACGAGGAATAATGAGCACAGTCGGGAAACGAAAGGAAAAGAGGTGAGATTGAAAGCTGAGAGCGGAAAACAGTAATGAGAAGATTCACGTTGATGGGGAAGACGAAAACGAAAGATAGAAACCACAGGCGCTAACATGCGTGTGAAGCAGCTGTACAGTTTCGTAAAATGTCACGTGACTTTAAAAAGTCAGCTGTCATCCAGACTCCGGGTCCTCGCTCGAGCAGAAAAAAGTTTGGCATCGCGCAGAGGGTAATTCTGTCGAGTATCAATTCAGAGATTAAGAAGGTACGCCTTGTCTAGAGTCTTGTTTATCCCGCTTGACTACTTTAAGCGACATAAACCTTTCATTCTTAAGTATTCATTTAGGTACTGTGCACGAGTTCGCCTCTGTCCGAACTTAGATATCCCTGAGGTCAAGGGAGCGTTTCAACAAGCTTTTAACCACACTGTTGAATGGTTCAATAAGTATAAATCTGTTTGAATATTTTATTTATTGGAATGCCAGTTAGCTTGATGGACGAAACATTTTTATAATCTATGCACCAGGACCTCTAGCTTTAAAATTACTAGTCTAGACAATTTGATCTGGAGAACGTTACGGTAAGTCAATAAACTATTGTATCAAAAGTCTTGCTATGTTGGAGGTTGCCAGGTTCTCCCTTCCGATTACCTTCCACTCCGCTTTTGCGCTTGTGCTCGGGTGATCGGATACAGAACGAAATATTAGTTACTGACATTCAACCGAGGTACCGGTCACTACTCAGTGCATCTTCCGTGAATTTTAATCATATCAAACAGCTACCAACAACTCACGCAGTCCAATCAACTCTAACTCAATGTAGCGCTCTTCTATAAAACGAAGACATACTTCCGAAGGTGTTCAAAGTGCCTGCTTTAAGTTTCCCCCTCTTGAAGCTCACACAGAAATGCGGAATTAATCTCCCTAATTGGGCTTGGATGCTCGCCTTGATATCCGTGCACCCCACCGCTTTGTTAACTACGACTTTGTATATTAATGACCAATAGACCTTACTTTTGCGTATACGTTTCTTACTCAACGACCTGATATACGCGCTTGCCTCAAGTCCTAAAAATTGGGCTCATCACGTCGACCGACTTAGTACAAGGACACGGAGAAAATAAAATATCTTCGAGCGTTTTTGACTGGTGAGTTTATGAGTACTCCTCGAGCGCTGACTGTTAGGATACGCAAAACTATGTTTAACAATCGTGTTTGCTGACTATTGACTGGGTCAGAAACCCTGAGATTGTATACTCCTTTTGTAAGTCAATTTTTTTTTAACCTCACATCATTCTCGGTCGGGGTCTCGAAAACAAAGCATCGCTGATTCAAGCAGATCGCATTTACAGACCTGGTGACACAAGGTATTCCCACAGTTTTCTTGCGTATAGTTTCTTTTTGACCGAGCTTTTAATATACAGATCTCCCAGGCATGATACCACCCTTCCAAACAAGAATAGCAAGCCTCAGTACAACGTATGTCTCATCCGCATTGAACGCTATCGAAAAAATACTGAGCCTCTTCTCGATTGGTCTGCGCTCTCTACTTTACCTATCACGAACTTGGAAACAGGTGCTTCTACATACTATTCCTCATGCATCGTCGAGAGGACCTTTGGAGACCCAGATAGCAAGTCTGGAATCATCCCTATTCTATTTTTCTTTCTCTTTCTTTCGAGCGGCTATAATAACCTTGTGCTCCCATTGCATCCAAACCCTACATATCACTCGAGCTTGATCCAGATCGTTTCCTAGATGAAAACCTCCACAAATATCTTGTCCCTGATCCATTTCTCTTCCTTTCTTTCAACACCGGACCGAGGATTTCTTTAGGCCAAGTTGCGTCTACCTAAAACCATTTTATCCTCGTGATTATAAACTTTTCCTCAAATCAGTTTGCATACAACGAAACATCATATCCCCTCATCAAACTCCAGAAGTTTGAAGACTCCACTTTAGCACTCAATGCTCAACCTTCCTAACCTCCTGCTGAGTGGAAACCCGAACCGGGCACGACAAATGGTAGAGATAAAGTCACGTCGTTTTCAAAAGTGACATTGGCTGTGAAGGTGAACGAGCTTCGTTTTATACCCGTTTGTAGTGTATTTATTGTTTTTCACTGTGGTCAGGATTGTCTTTGGATCCGTATGAAAAGCGTCAACAAAACATTCCAGGACGGACAGGAATATATAAATGGATTCGTGATCGGTTACATGTCTATAATCGAGACATCGATAATAATTTTTTGGAAAGTACATATGAGTAGCATTGAAATCTATATCATATGTGCAGAAGAATATCTTTGTTCTCCTCCTCGATCCTCTCTCTATTTTTTAAAAAGAATCACAGGAAATAGGTACACTCATCAACCAAATATAAATATATACTAGGGGTCAGCTCTTCAAAACGCAGCCAATGACATTGATGTTATATAATTGACCAAATATCCGGATTTCATTGTTGAAGTAGTACAAACAATGGCAAACCTTTGCCAAATAAATCCTACACTCTACGCTCATGGTCGCGATTCTTGTAGCTGGGTAGGCTTATTCTATCTTTACTTTCTTCTTCTCTGATCATACTCCTTGGGTTTTTTTCTCGTAGTCGACCGTAACCAGAGCTCCTCACCCAGCTGTCACCTCACGGGATGTTTCGAATGTACGTCTCCAAATTGATCATCCTAAGCCAAAGCTGTTACTGACTAGAAAACATAGGAATCCCACCGACGTTTCATCGATGTATAAGTAGACTGTTGAAGACTTGTTGCTCCTCAATTATAGGTGCATCTGACTGGGTATCGTAGTCTTTGCGGCCGTGTGACTGTCCTAGTATTTACACTCTTTACTCTCCAGACCAGATTATCCTCGGTGTCATCTTGGGCTCATGATCAGTTGTTGAAGCCCTTCTTTCTTTCCCTTTGGCCACTCTCTCCCACTCGACGGTGTCAAGTCCACCCACCTTCTGGTCGACCCCAAGCTCCTTCCTCTTTCCTTCGGTGACATCGACTTGGCGTCTGTCACTTGTGAGCTAGCTCGGCGCTGCTTACTACTTGCCGCACTTTGACTTGGCGTCGTGCGTCCTTCTCTCCCACTCGCCTGGCGTCAAATTCGCGCCCGTTTTTTTTTATCAAGACAACCGCTCTTTTCGGCGTCAAAATCTCTCCTTCCTCTTTCCTTTGGTGACATCAACTTGGCGTCTGTCACTTGTGAGCTAGCTCGGCGCTGCTTACTACTTGCCGCACTTTGACTTGGCGTCGTGCGTTATTCTCTCCCACTCGCTTGGCGTTAAATCCGTGCCCGTCAAGACGACCGCTTTTTTAAGCGTCAAAATCTAATCAGTGTACTTTTCTGTTATTCCTGTCAGGTATGTTTCCCTACCTTTCGTTCAATTTTAAATGCCTTGAAATACTCGAATACTAACTAAAGTCCTTTTTATCTCACCCTTCTTTACCATTGCCGTTCAATTCACTCTCATGTCCTGTCCTGGATGATGAGCGCCCCATTTGGAAGTCTAAAAATCAGGTACGTCTCTGCGTCCTTTTTTGCCATGCACGTCCTTACCAGTTCTTTCTGTTGCATTAGTTCCTCACAAGGTCTCGTCGAATCCTTTTTGAGAGCGCTATTTAGTCCTGCCTATCGACACTCTCCAGAGAAAGCCGCCAAAGCAAAAATATTACGAGTGAGGGTTAGAATGCGCCCCGACGCTTTATTCGGGGTACACGAAGGTGCGTGTTGCATACCTCTTTCATGTGCTTCAACAACTGATATGATCCTTGTATTTGTGCTCCTTCGCAGACCTACACGCAGCACTACCCGCTGAACAAGATAATTCCGAAGCCAAGACACTGCTTTATCAACGATTGGTCAAGCGTCGCAAAGGTACGTCGTTGTCAAGCCCTTTAGCTATAAGGACACCATCTAACTATCAAATACCATCTTTTCTTGTTTCCCTTAAACATAACCTCTCGCACCAGCTTCCCTCTTCAAATCCTGGAAATCATTCGTTCCCATTGACTCCAAATATCAAATAAAACACTTGACCATTCAAACTCTCGTCTTCTCTTTTTCCATTCCCTGCTTCTTCATCTCCGTTGACATCAAATATATCCAAACTACCACCATCTTTTCCCTCCACGGGGTTCCTTAGCGAGCGCGGCGGGTATCTCCCTTTTCTTCTATCTTTCCACCTACGGTATGCCTTTGCGAGCGCGCCGGGTATCCTTCCTTTCTTCTTTATCTGTTCCGCTCTTCAGCTTTCCTCGCAGGCAGCCGATTCTACTCTTTCTGGTCCCTGGCTCCCAGGTCGGTTCTGGCTGGAAACGCCAATGCTGTAATGGGAATTCGAAGTCCAGGACTAGTTAGTTAGAGTTGGGCGGTTCTGCATCACTTTCCTCTTGCCTTTTCTCTACTCCCCGCTTCTTACCCTGCTTGTTTCTACCTCAGCCGCTGCTTCACCTACACATCCGGAACCCCACAGTGCCGAAACTCGTACCAAGTCCCTTAGGGTGTGCCTCCCGCGAGCTTTCCGTGTACACGTGACATCTAGTCCAAGTTCAACTTTAAGCCACCGGCTAAAGTTGGATATCTATTGTTATGCTTTGATTGTCTTTGTTCAAAAGGCAACTCTGACGGCAGTACGCCCTTTTAAACCAACCGCAACTATCTTTTTCATCAACCCTACCTTCCATGGCTCCTACCCGTCGGCCCCGTAACACCCTAAGCGTTGCTGCAGAGAAGAGACTAGTGAATGAGCAAATCACTTCTCGTGCCCGACAACTCAACGCTGACAGTGGTAAACCACCTCCCAGGGGGTCAGCATCTTGTTCTGATCCCCGTCATATCGTGACCCTCTTGAGCCGGTACATCTGGATGACGCCTGATGAAAACTTTGGGAAATTTTATCAGTTTGTGAGTACCATTCCGTTCTCACTCTGTCTCCCACTAACTCCTCCCCCAGTGTAAAATCGGTGGCAGGGCATGTCATTTCCAGTTCTTCGATAGAAATGTCACTGGTTTGGCACTCGCTCAAGATGCTGTCATGACCGGGCTTCTCGCTGACAAGGCACGACTTGGGGACACGAATCGTCGACATCTTCTCCCATCGGTTGCAACTGCAGCCTCGACCGCAGGCGCTAGTTCAACCGCGTCATCCTCTGAGATCGCAAGTCAACCCTCCGTCGCACCCGCAGCTTTGAATACAGGTGCAGACTCAAACACATCTTCCTCTACAACCCACCGAACTACTCAAAGGAGAGCGCCAATGCCCTTTCCGATGTCTTCTCCCATTAGAGCAAGATCTGTCTCTCCTCTCCCAGATTTTGTCTCTTCTCGGAGCTCTCCACCGCCCTCAAATGCGTCAGAATGGGATTCAGACCTTGCTGAGGTTACTGCTCTCTCCGACTGGATGGTCACTGTCCTGATTTACCAGGTATGTATCTATCTGTTCAATTAGTGGGCCCTTTCTCATATCGAAGCAGGATTCTATCAACTTCAAGACCTATTCACTCGCTCTTCGGAATATCGATGGTTGCTTTGTACTGCGGGATCACCAAGCAACCTTCGAGGCTGCCGGTTTCGAAACTACAGACATTATTCGATGGTTCACACCAGACGGTGTGTGGGAGGTTCTCCAATGGGACGAGCTTGTTCCATTGTATCATGGAGAACTTATTGCTTTGAAACCTCAAGGCATCCATGTCTGGATGTAGATCTCGCAAGTGCTTTTTGGTGGTGTTAGGGCATTTATCTTACAATACCAATATCATGTATCTTTTCAACTACTGTTATTTTCTCAGAAATGGTCATTACATGGAGTTCGAGCGCAACCCACCATCGGCGGCGGCAAGGTCTAATTATCTATTGTTCACTGATTTCCAATCACGTGAATCCAAGCACCCTCCTGCCACACGAAGTCCACTGTCTGTTGAATTTCAACATCCACATCTCCCTGCCACTACCACCCACGCTATTTATCCTATTCCAACGATCCCCCGCGATGTCGAAACGCTCCAGCCGACCTACGAAAGCTGCAAAAGAACACTTGGAGCGGATCAAGAAGAAACAGAAACTCACCCCACTGGGTGATTCTATCGTCCAGGTTCGGAGTGACGGTAGTCGGGTTCTCAAAACTATGGCACCTTCCACCCCTTCGTCTTCCCATGTCCGAATATCTGTCGCAACTTCTTCTCCTCTACCTCTTCCCACTGGGGCATCACCTCCACCCTCTCCAGACACTGGCACTCCCGAAACACCCCCAGAAAACAAAGACAACAACTCGAAGCCTTCGCAGTCCACCCAGGCATTGCAGGAGCTGGTTGCGATTCTCCCAGAGCTTACAAATCTTCTGCTCATGCACGAGGCCAATGTAGAGGCTAACGAAGAATGTAGCTGTG
Source organism: Dendrothele bispora CBS 962.96 (assembly GCA_004369135.1). Classification (NCBI taxonomy): domain Eukaryota; kingdom Fungi; phylum Basidiomycota; class Agaricomycetes; order Agaricales; genus Dendrothele; species Dendrothele bispora. The sequence goes on along the minus strand of ML179211.1, from coordinate 89,736 downwards.
GCAGAGGCAAGTGCCTGGTCAGCTGCCAAGATTGTCTCTTCTATGAGACTTCTTGTAAACACTGTTTTATTGATCGACATCGCTGCATGCCACTGCACTGGGCTCGGGTCTGGGACTTGAAATGTGGCTTTTATCGTCGTCATGATATCAGCACTCTGCGTGATGACTATGCTATTCAGCTAGGTCATACCAGTGGTACATGTAGGAACCCTCAAAAACCGGTCAAGTTTATCATTACTCATTCCAATGGTGTCCACGGAACTCGAGTGTCATTCTGTGAATGCTTCGGTTGTGGTAATCGTGTCCATCAGCTCATGCGTGCAAAATTGTTCCCGGGCTCAGCGGCTGAGCCAATCTCTGCATTCTCTTTTGCCGTCTTGAAGGAGTACGACATCCACAGCTTGCAGGCCAAAATTGGTGGATACGATTATGTTTTCTCACTCCGCCGGCTCTCCGACAATGTCTTCACCCATCTCATCAACGATCCCTACCAAACCTTCCTCCGAATTGCTCGTCTTTGGCGTTACCTTGAGTCTAGACTGAGATTTGGCCAGGTACATGGCATTGATAGGCTGTTTCCTCATCGCCCACCTGGTTCGCTAATGGTGTATTGCCCTGCTTGCATGGATCCTGGAGTCAACATATTCGGCAAGTGGTGGACATGTCCTGTGTGGTTAAGGTATGCTCTCTCTGATCTTTCTCTCCTTCTATATTTGGCTAACGTGGACTAGACATTTAATACAGATGCGCATAACCATTGATGGCAATCACCAGGTTTCTCAGTTTTGGAAGAACACCGATCCACACGATGTCGCACTCGCGATGGTGTGTCGTACTTTCCCGCAAGCAAATCATACTTGAAATACTTGAATGACATGGGTGCTATTAGCTCAGAGGTGAAGTCTCCTTGTGTCTCGTCTACTTTAAGTCTTATTGAAAGGGAATATAGGAATATGCCGCGCACTGCAATCACGTCAAAGTTATAGCCAATCAAGGACGCATTCAAAACCAGAATTGCGCGAAGACAGGAGCCGTTAACACTCAATGTGATCATGTATTCGTCATGGCCACAGCTGACATGCAGAACGGTGAAAGGTGTGTCTTTATTTTATTTTCTAGCTACATCGGAATGATGAATCGTTGACTAGATATGCAAACGTTGACGCATCGACTCACCAGGCGTTCAAGATGTACGGTTATGGTGATGGCAAGACCGAGAACCATCGCCATTGCGTTCCCTGTCGTGATAGCTATGATGCCAACTGCAGCTACTGGACATACAAGGGGAAGCGCTTCGCCGCTTCAACATATCTCTCAGATCAAAAAGAGTTTGTTGTGAAGTTCGAGCATGGTATACCCGATCTTCACATCAAAGGGCACAAAGATGACTGCATGGTCGTGTTCGGAACACCATATCAGTGGTGTGTTGGTCATTAGGATCATTGCTAACAAGGATCGAAAACTCCGCCTGAGACAAGACCCCCTTCTGTGTGCCTGTGAGGACACGCGACCGTCCGCTCCCTGTTGATATCAAGCCGAGAACAGGGTGACTCGAAACGGGGTAATGGTTTATTATGGACGATCGGCGCTGCATCCGACTTATTGGCAGGTGTAGAGCCTGGGGAAGATCTTCCGGTGGGATTGGATGAGGATTTGGTGCCTGTATCCTTAGTTACCCCAACACGGATGACACAGCGGATATCTGGTAGGTTTTGACCGTGTCATTTGTGTGTCCGGTCGTTGATAGTTTCACTCAAGCCCCCACAGGTCCTAGGGCAAAGACTGACAAGACAACAATGACTACGGAGTTGACCGAAAATATCGTTGGATTGGATAGAGAAGACGAAGAAGCACTCGCAGCAGCTGACATGGAAGACGCTGTTCCATATGATGAAGGTCCTACAAGTGCTCGAGAGAAGCGAAACAAGAAGAAGGAGAAGAGTAAGTCCTATTTATTTTTTTTCCAATATTTACATATCCTGATGCCGACTTTTACCTGTCTAGAATACCGCAAAGATAGTTGGTTGTGGTCGAAGGGTACACGTAATATGACTGCGGATCAGATGATGGAATGGGAAACTGAAGGTCTGTAGTTCTATCTATGTTCATCTGGGGTGTTGATGAAACTATTGTAGGGGATCGTGTCCAATGGTTCAGAGCGGAAGCTGAAATGTATAGATGGATGGAGCAATTCGAGATCAAGCATGCTGAGTTTGCTCGGGTGATTTCGCATTTCCGCACCATGTCATCCACCTGGAACTCTCTCGCAGAGTCGCATGAGAGTCCTGGTCATACCGCATATGCCAAACGCCACGCAATGATGTATATGGACCTCGCCGAAGACGCCGAATTACGCTTCAAGAGGGTTGGTCACCCAGAATTTGTGGTTTTGGCTGAGGATGTCCTGCTACATGAATGAGTAGCGAAATGGAGAGAGAAACAGCTTGAGTGGATGGTATCGTTGGTGAGGTTTTGGTTCTAGCTTCATAAATTGTTTGTCTTAACAACTCCCGTTGCTGCTTCTTCAGGGAATCCACAAGGCATATTTGGTGAGTGTTTCGACTGAGGATCTTGACGGAGTCCAATTCTCCTTCTTTTCTTTAGGATGCCAGTACACATCAGGGAACACCGAGCAAGAAGCCTTAAGTTCAACTTAAGTTAATGTAAGTTTTGCTCAGTTCAACTTGTGTAGGAACTTAATAGAATGAACTTGATAGAATGTTGTCCCAGGTCTTAAGTGACTTAAAGTTGGAGAATGTATGAGCGACTTAAGTTTGCCCTTGAGTAACTTAGATTATGATTAGATGTACATAGATGGTAACAGTATGAGTCTCTTAAGTTGTTTCTTAAGTTAACTTAATTCTATATTGTACTATTTCTATATTGAATACTATGCCAAAATTGACTTTAGATACATTAAGTTGACTTAAGTCGGACTATTTCTATATTGAACACTATGCCAAAATTGACTTTAGATACATTAAGTTGACTTAAGTCGGATGCGAGAAAGTCAAGTCTTCTTAAGGAAAGTTAATATTGTTACGGCCGCTCTCCCGTTTTGCTGGGGCGTGTACGGCGCACTTTTAAGGATTTCGATACCCTTTTCCTTCATCAGATTGACAAAGGCGTTGGACGAGTATTCACCGCCGACATCAGACATCCATCTTTCGATTTTAGTTTTAAACTGAGTCTTGACCATAGCAATAAAATGCTTAGTCGCGGTGAGTGCAGCAGCTTTGGTGCGCAGGAAGGTTATCCACGCGTGACTCTTGCAATCATCTAAAAAGACAATCGTGTACTTATATTTGTGATAAGAGAGTACGGGGAATTCCTTCAAGTCCGAATGGATAAGCTCGAAGGGACGTGTAGCACGTCTCAGGCTCGGTGGGAATGCTCGTAATGGCAACTTCCCTTCGGCACAACCACGGCAAAGAGGAGTATCACGAGGAATCTCAATCTTCGGGAAGCCATTGGTATGCTTAGGCGCGTTAAGAAGAACGTTGCGCGAAGGGTGGCCTAGTCGGCGATGCATTGTCTCGTAATCGAGATGGTAAATGCAAGTGTCTGCTATTTCAGCGACATCATGCTGTGTATGTGGCAGGAAATATAATGTTTCCGCCGGATTACGTTTGGTAAAGGTTAAAAACCTTTGACCAGTTTCGTTGACCAACTGAATATGCCACGAGTTACCGCGCACATTTAAGTTATCACGTAAGAAGGTGCCAAGCGACAGAAGTCGCTGATTAAGGTCGGGGACGTAAAAGACCAGTTCGATCGTATAGATATTCAATCCTTGACTTAGACAGACAGATCCTCGGGCCGTGATATGAGTTAGGCCGTTCGCAGTTTTCACCGGTATAGGATCAATGTCTTGGAGTTCGGTAAAATCGGCTTTATCGTTACTAAAATGCGCCGAAGCGCCAGAGTCGAGTAGCCAATTAGACTTAAAGAAGTCTTCTAACATTTTCTCAAATCCCTTACACTTATCACACTTGGCAGCAGAAGAACGATGCGCACATGTATTCAAAGCAGGTAGTAGTACAGTGGGGGCAGATATGTAGGTACAAGTACAAAACAAATCAGTTGCTGCGAAAAAACGCGCATTAGTACCACTGTTAAGGGTAGAGAAATGAGAGACGAACTCATCGTCATCGTCATCGGAGCCCATGGAGACTTCGTCGTAGTCGACACCCTTGGTCAATCGATCTAAGAGGGATCGAGACGGTCCAGCGCTTTCCAGCGCGGCGTCTTCCAAAGAGTCAGACATGACTACATCCTTGAGGGCGCGAACACGTTCACAAGTCGGCTCAAGGCCGATATCTCGAACCAGGTCGATAGACCTCTTGGTAGAGGTAAAGAAAGCGTCGAAGGGCTTGGGTGCCGGAGTGAAGAAAGGACGGCGCACATCAAGTGCAGCCTGGTCCATGACAATGGTGGGGGAGGCCATGTGTGAGCACTCACCCTCAGCATCGGCCGAGTTGGCCTTCTCCTTACCCTTGCCTGAGTGCTTGCCACGTTGGCGCTTCTTCTTCCCATCTCCATTGGCATTATCCTGCTTAGTCTGCGAGTCAGAGCTGCCGGTATTCTGGCGCTTCTGCTGCGACTTGAAGTTGGGATCGCCGTCCTTTCGCTTCACAGCCGAGAGTTTGTTGGCACTCTTGCCGGAATTGCCGTCGTTGCGCTTGCTCCGGCCTTCCCAGGCATGGATAGCGGCTTCGCGGACGCGTTCCGGCGTAAGATGTGTGGCGATGTCTTCCATCTTGGTCTGAGCAACCGTCTGGACGACGAAAGAGTACCGTTCAGGGAGCTTGCTAACGATAAGCATCGCCTGAATAAATTTGGGGACGGCAACAGTAGTTCCGTTAGCTGCGATACGAGTAAAGAACATGATAATGCTGTCGATAGCGGGAGCGATGATACGCCCTACAAAAACGCCCAAATAAGGCTTATTTTGTAGCGTAAAAGTGAAATTTGCAGTAGAAAATGGTGAATAAAGGACTAGAGTGAGCCCGAACTGCTAGTTAAAGTGCTAATAACTAGAGAACGCGTTCAAATAATAAAGGGAAATGTTCGTGAATAGAGAAACAGCTTATTCTGAATATTATAACTGATGTATTTGAGTGCCGGTAATGATATTCCATCCAAACCTATGTACTACCAGTCGAACGAGACTTGGTACTACCGTCATTACACTCTAGCACTATTGGTACAACTCAAGGGAACAGTTTCGAACGCGTCGAAGCCCCTATTCACGTCTGTACAATTTGGTTACCGAAACTATCGGCGATCTATAGTAAATGAAGTATAAACCTGACGCAATAATTAACGGATGTTCAGATTGTTGACTTCTCGACTATCTGCCGGTTGGTTATTGACGAATTGATGTAGACTATTAGTATTGCGATGACCGGCAGCAGGCTGTTGAGTTTTTCGTATACTATAACTGAAAGAAAGTGGTACAAACTATATATCGATAGAATCCTGACAAGTTGACCTCTCGAACTATACTAGAGGGAGACTACCGTCAGTACTATCTCGAATAGATGACCGGCAGACGAGCTACAGGCTGAGAATAGTGTCAACGAAAGGTGTAGACAAACCCTATACCCAACGACCTACCGGTGCTGTACTCGTGGAGTACAAAGGTACTGCCGTCTCTCTAACCCTATACCCAAGTGAACGAGCTGAGTCATTGCGACAAAAGCATATGGCTACCGTACCTCTATAGATGCGACTATCGGTCTATAGATCCAGACGTCGATATACTATATTTTGGATACCCTAATGGAAGGACTTGACTTATATAGTAGCCCTTGAATATTTCTTTTGTTTTATACGAATATTTTAGATACATTTTGTCGGACATATAAACAAAATCTGGTACTGTACAGTTTTAGCCACAAGTAGTATAAATACTGTAGGCTTGAGGCCCTACCGGCCCCAAGCAAAGTACGTCGAGTACACCGGTAGTGACCTTACTAGAGGATTGTTGCCGACGAATAGACAGAAAGCTTCTTATTTCCAAAGTTCACTCATCTGGAGTATAAGCAGAAAAATACGTGGTTGTAATAATAAAGTGTTTTCTGATAACAAGTTGTGTGTCTTGAATATTGAACCAAATTGAGTCTGTGTCTGTTTGTGATAGTGCTTGACAACTGTGGTCTTCACTTATATTGATTGGACTTGTGATATTGTGGGCACTTGAGCCTTAAACTTGTGTTTTGTCTGAAAAGACTTTGTGAATTGCAATACTGTGAACTTGTGTGTGTGTTTTTGTGTCGAGTTTTGAACCCCAAAGCTATACAAACCCCAAAAGTTCTACCGGTCAAGTACAAAACTTGAACTTCAACAGAGTTATACAGTGATTTTATCTCACTAGAACCAGCTCTTGCACTATCAAATTACGTGCATATACATAAGTTTCCTTGGTGTTTTGGGTGTTTTGGTTTTGTTTTTATAGCAGAGCCTTCACTCAGTTATCCAGCTTATTATATTGGAGCCCACCGCGAGGGGTGGTTCTAATTTTGTTGAATTTTCGTTGCGTAATTGATTTGTTGAACACTTAGAGCTTATCGCTCTACCGAAAAACCTTGTTTTTCTCAGAATAAAGTCAAAATAACGGAGCCATCCGATTCTGAGACTACCGCATTCTGGGAAAGACCTTCGAAGAGAAACCCCCCAAAGCAGAGAGATCTTGAGCCGATAGTGCAAGGTTCATCTCACTCTGTACCCGAATACAATCCGTATCCACAAAATCCTGAGAGAGGACAGACGCGTACAAAGAAAAAGACTACCGGAACTAAACGTGTAGTGAAATCTCGAGTTGCAGAAAGACCGCAGCTTAGAATCGAACCAAACGTTAGAAGTGAACGCAGTCTTACACCTTTAACACCGTTACCTCTTTCCCCCGAATCGCAAGACGTTGATAATTCTTTTCATACCCCGTTGCCATCACCAGAAATGTCTGAACCAGTAACAGCGGGAAAAGTGAAAACCAGTATTCCTGGTCTCGAAATCAGTGAGGCAGCCTTGAAGGCTACTCAAAATGATAAGCTACCGCAAGCAAAGAAGCGGGCGCCTACATTTGATAAAGAGGAACCAGAGAATCTAGAGAGATATATAGCAGAGTTGGAAGATATTTTCGAAGCGAATAATGTAGAACCTGAAGAATCAAAGATCTACATGGCTCTTAAATATATGGAGTATAGAACGAGGTTGTATCATGTACCTGATGCTAAAGAAGCAGCCGGTAGTTGGGAAGCATTCAAGAAATTGTTGAGAAAGGCGTACCCAGAGTCTGTAGGCGATGAAAGAGGTAGTTTGATTCGACTTATTGAAATTGTGTCGAAGCATTCTCCTATCGTTTTAGGACAACGGGAAAGGTTGTTGAAATACATTCGAGAATTCACTATCGAATGTAACAAGTTGACAGCTCAGCCTGTAATGATTTCGAACCAACAAGCGGTCGCTCTCTTTCTTAGAGCGTTAGATGTGTCTATAAGGAATGCAATGGTTCCTTATTTGCCAGCCATTAGTGAAGATACGAGACCAGAAGATCCGTATACTTTGACTACCGTTGTTGAAGCTGCGAAAAGTGCTTGCAATAATCATATTGCTACGGTAGTTAGTATTGGAGTCACTGATGTCCCAAATGCATCTACTCAAGTTTCGAGAGTAACGAATAATGAGACGGTAGAACGCACTAGAAAAGAGCTTTCTGGACCGGTAGTTATTCAATCTCCCAAACACGAGCCTCTTCACGATGAGTTGTGGCAAAAGTTGTCAGTTAATGCTGACGTTCAGAATGCTCGAATGCAGGAAGTAGTGGGCAAAATCGATAAGAATACCGATGCCCTTACGAACCTCGTCAAGTTTCTAATGGATAAGGGAGGCAATACTAATAACAATAGTAGGCCGGTAGAGTCCTCGAATAATAATAACAATTATAGAGGAAACTATCAGAACAACCAGTCTCGTAACAACAATAATACTAGTCATTCGAACCATGATCATTCTGCCGGTAGAAAGTGCTACTACTGTCGCAGTCCTTACCATATTTCACCTAACTGTGAAATTCAACAAGATCATTTCGAGAAGAAATTCTTGATAAAGGTGACGATGGTTATATTAAGTTGAGAGATGGGACTTCCCCACCAAGAGTATACGATGACGATCCAGAGTCCAAAGCTGAAAGAGTAGCAGCTATTGCGAAAGAGAAAGGTTGGGATACTGCCGGCAAGAAGAAAGTTCTCTTTGCTACGGCAGAAGAAAATGAACGAGCTTTCGGTGAACCCAATGCTTACGAAGCTCTACAATCTTTCATGGGACAAATGACTGGAATGATGGGAAAGTTTGAGCAAAAGCAGAAAGAAATGGAAGAGCGTCAAGAAGAAAGAGATGCTCGTAGAGATGATGAACTAGGGGTTATTCAGAAAACCCTTGAGCAAGCGTACATGTCGGGAAACTAAGCACTCCAGTGATAGGGCAATATTTGGGGACAATTCCACAATTTGTCTCTACTCGAGAAAAAGCCCTTGAGGAGAAACGTACTCGAATGAAACCGTATGTAGAAGTGCCGAAAATTGCGAAAAGAGATGAGAAGGTGAATGCTTATAAGCCTCCTCACAAAAGAAATGAAGAGACAGTAGGTAGACCAGCGAAAGCGCCTGAGTTACCGAAAAATACAGAACCAGAGAAAGTAGAGAAGTCTACTACGCCGGTAGACAAATCAACTGGTAGTACTGGACGACCTTTTGATAAGACTATACCAATCAATCAGGAAAAGCTAGCAGGTTCTAGTGCACCTGAGAAACCAAAACCTATTCAAAAGCCGGTACAGAAAAAGCCAAAGATGCACCCTTTATTAGCGAACATACCGGACACTAGAGAGCCAATAGTTTTGACTGGTATTGAGGAGGCAGTCGTTGATAAAATTCTACACGGTGAAATTTCTCTGAATGTTCTTGAAGCAGCAGCGATTGCCCCAGCAGTAAAGAGACTGCTGAAAAGGAAACTGAACAATTTGAATGTTCAGCCTAGAAGAAGAAAAGTGTCGAATAATGCGCAGACGGTAGTAGGGGGATCTGAGAGTGAAGAAGTGTATTTTGCTCTCGAAGATCTAGAACAACCGACTATCGATATTTTTATGCAAAATAATGGCGAACTACCGCTCAATGCAATTGTACATCGAGATATAGTAGAACAATTCTTGAAGGATAGACCAGAAGAGAGAGGAAAGAAAATTATTATTGTTGGAAAACCATCTGACGATTTAAGGGTCACTTATCCTATTATCAATGGTTCTAATCAAATGGTTGAATGTATAATGGACAATGGTTCTCAAATAGTATCAATGGATACTAGAGTTGCATCTGGTTTGCACTTATCTTGGGATCCTGACGTTGTCATTCACATGCAAAGTGCTAATGGAAACCTAAATGAAACAAAAGGTTTAGCACGAAATGTACCCTTCAAGTTTGGTGATCTAGTAGTATATCTACAAGTACATGTCATTGACAATTGCCCTTACGAATTGTTAGTCGGTAGACCGTTTGATGTTCTTTGTGAGACTACCGTACAGAATACTCAAACTGGGGATCAGTTTATTACTATTCACGATCCTAATTCTGATAGAAGGTGTACTATTCCTACTTATGCAAGAGGGCAGAAACCAAAGATTCTACCGCCCCCAGAAAATAAGTTAGTACCAATGGGACCTATTGACGGACCACCTCCTTCTACAGAACCGGTAGAGCACAATGAACCAAGAAAGAATGAAGATGCAGGAGATGAGGCTCGAAAGGAGTCTACAAATTTTCAAAGGTCCTTGATGAACTGTTTGATAGACAGGGAGAGGTCGCAATAGCCTTTGAAATAAATGAAGAAGGTGAAATTGTTTTAGAAGGCTTTACAGCTTCTAAAGATCATAAAGAATTGTCGAAAGAAGAATTGTGTGAGGCCTATGTATGGGCTTCAAAAGATGAAATTGCAAAACAAGACCCAGTAGCGAGTCAACTTTTGCACAAGTATAGAACTCAAAACTTTGTTAGTACTAGTAAACCGGTAGTTGTAAACGCTGATAGTACGTTTATAAACCAAACTTCATATTCGAACTCTGAAGGGAATGTAAACGAGACTACAGATTCGACTACCGGTGATCTACAAAACGAAGAAGCTGATATCAAAGAGGTTTACGGCAAGTATAAACCTGTAGCCATTAAAGTGAAACCTATTAAGGCGGATCTACCGGCTGAATTCAGGATTGAAAGGAATATTATAGGCGATCCATTAAAGGATATGCCTGAATTACCTACTAATCCACCAGAATTCACTCCTGGCAAACGTTATACTCAAGAACGTAAAGAAATCATCGACAAGAATCATCCTGAAGGCTTCTTATGGCCTGAAGAAAGAAAATTGTTGCACGCATTAATGAAATTACAAGAGGATGGATTTGCATGGGAAACTAGTGAGGCTGGAAACTTCAAACCAGAATACTTTCCACCAGTTAAAATGGCGGTAGTACCTCATGTTCCCTGGGTTGAGAAGAGCTTCCCAATCCCTCCAGGAAAGTATGCAGAAGTTTGTGATCTCATCAAAGAGAAAATAAACGCCAGTACTTACGAACCTTGTAATGGAAGTTATCGCGGTAGATGGTTTTGTGTTCTTAAGAAAGACGGTAGAGTCAGGATTGTACATAGTCTTGAACCTTTGAATAAAGTGACGATTCAACATTCTGGAGTACCTCCAGCTACGGCAGATATTGCGAGGGAATTTATGGGAAGAGCATGTCTAGGTACACTAGATATCTTTGTAGGATATGATCATCGCTATATTGATGAATCCTCTAGAGATATGACCGCTTTTCAAACGCCTTTCGGTTTGCATAGACTAGTCAAGCTACTGATGGGTTGGACAAATTCTGTGCCTATCTTCCATGATGATGTTACCTATATTTTGAAGGAAGAAATCCCTCATGTTACGATTCCTTATGTTGACGATGTGCCTTTAAAAGGGCCAGCTTCAAGATATGAGACGGCAGATGGAGGATATGAGACTATACCAGAAAATCCCGGTATTAGACGCTTTGTATGGGAACATATGGGCAACTGTAACAGAGTTATACAACGAATGAAGTATGCTGGCGGTACCTTTTCAGGCAAAAAGACATTTATTTGCAATGCTGAGGGTATCGTGGTGGGTCATAAGTGTACTTATGAAGGTCGTGAACTTGAAGAAAAGACGGTAGAATCAATTCAAGAATGGCCGGTACCGCTGAATCTTTCTGAACTCAGAAGTTTCTTAGGTACTACCGGTCAACTACGAATGTTTGTCAAAGGATATGCAGAAATGTCTAGTCCTTTGAATAAACTAACAGGTCATGTACCATGGGAATGGGGTGAAATACAGCAAAAGGCTTTTGATCAAATCAAAGAAGCACTTGCGAATGCCCCTCCATTAAAAGCTATAAACTATGACGATGAGAAAGGAATTGTATTAGCGGTAGACACGTCTTATATAGCGGTAGGCTACTATCTCTATCAAGAAGATGAATTAGATCCCAAGAAAAAGAATTACATTTATTTTGGGTCGATTACATTGAATGAAAGAGAAGCACGATTTTCTCAACCAAAAAGAGAGTTATATGGTCTTAAGTTAGCACTTGAAGACTCATTTTATATGACTTATGGTTGTAGAAAGTTGAAAGTACTTACTGATGCAAGCTATATTAAGGGTATGCTCGACAATCCTAGTTGTGGCCCAAATGCTACGATAAACAGATGGATTGAAGACATACGAAAGTATCAATTTGAGCTAGTACATGTGAAGGGAAAAACTCATACCTTGGCTGATGGACTATCCCGAAGACCACCCTCTGACTGTTCTCAAAAGGAACGAAAACCACCTAAGGTTGAAGAAGAAGACCTTATGGATGATGAGGATGATGGTATTCCCTTACATTTTAGTATGGGAGAGGGAGAAACTGAAGAACCTTACGAGTTTGAAGACTTCAAAACTTCTATTGATCATAGAGGTGGCTATCTTAATAGTTTGGCCCAAGGTATAGAAGACTTTGAGAACGATGTACAGGAAGCTATAGATGAAGAACGTCTCTATTCTACAGCTAGAAAGAGAATGGTAGAGTTTATGGGCTATAGACTACCGGTCAATAATGACTTCGATAGTTTGCCGGTAGACATGCTACCCCAATACGTTCAAACGAATGTAGCTCCTCCCAATTCTGATGAATGGGAAAAGTCTCATCCCTATAGTGAGAAGCATAGACCGGTAGAAGCAAAAGACTACGATGCTATGATTCCATTAATAGTGGATCATTTAACTCAGCCTACCGGCAGTCTATTGAAAAGTCTGACTGCAAAAAGTAGGCGTAAAATCGAAAAGAGGTCGAAACAATTCTTTATTGACGAAGAAGGAAGGTTGTACCGTAAGAATAGAGATATTCCAGGACAACACCTTCTCTATGTACCAAAAGAAAAGAGGATGTATATGTTGCATGCGGCGCATGATAACCTAGGTCATAAGGGTGTCTATGCTACAGAAGCAATAATATCTAAACGATTTTGGTGGCCAGACATCGAAAAGGATGTTGAATGGTTTGTTTCTAGTTGTGAAGCTTGTCAAGCTAGGCAACTTAGACTGCCGAAAATACCGCCAACGTTGACGCATACTCCTTCTTTGTTTCAAAAGGTTCACGTAGATGTCTTTAAAGTTTCACCAGCTAGTAATGGTTGTAAGAATGTTGTACACGGTAGATGTGCATTATCAAGATGGTCGGAAGGGCGTGCACTTCGACATGATAATACTAGGGGAATTGCTGAATGGTTCTTTGAAGATATTATCTGTAGATGGGGCGTTCCTGAAGAAGTCGTAACAGATAATGCTCCTCAAATGAAAGCTGTATTAAACTGGCTTGAAGAAAAATATGGAATTCGAGGTATTACTATCTCTTCCTATAATTCTCAAGCTAACGGCACTATTGAGAGAGCCCATTTTGATATAAGACAAGCGTTAGTAAAGGCTACCGGTGGTGATCTTTCGAAATGGTATTGGTTTCTTAAGCCAGTATTGTGGGCCGATAGAGTCACTCCTAGAAAAGGTTTAGGTTGTTCTCCGTACTTTATTGTATTGGGTGCTGAACCTATTCTACCGTTCGATATTGTGGAATCTACTTGGTTAGTTAAGCTACCGGATAGAGTTCTGACTACCGAAGAACTGATCGGTTATCGAGCGCAAGCCCTTGCTAAACATCGTGTACATGTTGAAGACATGATTGCTAGAGTCGATGAACAAAAGAGAGTTGAATTAAAATGCTTCGAGAAAAAGTATAGACATGTTATTAAAGATTGGAACTTTAGACCTGGGACGTTAGTTCAAGTCAGGAACACTCGCATAGAAAAAAGTCTCGATAGGAAAATGTATCCTAGATATATTGGCCCTATGATTGTGATTAGGAGAACTAAAGGTGGTGCCTACATTTTAGCTGAAATGGACGGTACGGTACTACGAGAAAAAGTAGCAGCCTTTCGAGTTCTACCTCACAAAGCGAGATATGAACCTATTGAGCTACCGGCGAATATACATGAATTAATCGATTTGGATCCGCAACAGCTTCGATCGATGATCGAAGAAACGGAGGCAGAAAATACTGATGATTCATGGTCACCCGGTAAAGATTACATCTTCGATAATATGCCACAACTTAAGAAGCCGACCTATAATTCTGACAATGAGATTGTTGAGCGTACTGAGCCTATTAGAGATGCTTCGCCTGATAGTGATACGGTAGAAGAAACTAATGGAAACGACAGTACCGGCATGCAAACTCGATCTCATAAGAAGAAAACTTAATCACTCAAAGCGTACAACGCCGGTAGTTCGAATATAACCAGTCGTTCACATTAGAACTATTGGTATTAAGTACATTCTGATCCTATCTACTATTGAACTGGTACGAAAAGTCCAACAGGACTACCGGTGAACTATAGAGAGGTAGTCGATCAGTAATAAAGAAAAAGATGTATGAAAGAAATGTACCTGGCAATGATCAGAATTTATGTCGCAATTAAGTGCGAGATCTGTGTTGATAATCACTACCGTATGGTCAGATCTATGAAGTGCAGAGAAATAGAAGGAGACTTACACATCTGGGACCGAACGAGTACATTGTCGCCAAAGCCTGAAAAGGATTGCGCGTGGGTTACGATTTTTCTTGGGGAATCTATTAGTACCCAAGAGACTATCGGTATTGTATCGACGCAATGCGAGAATATGAGTGGAACTGCCGAGAGAGTAATGGTAGTCGCTGATCTGGTACACGCAGATGTGGGTGCAAAGCTCTGTGCAGAAGTGGGGATGGTCTGGGGACGGAAAAGACATGTTTGGATAGAGTGCCGGTAGGTTTCTCAGTAGCTTTTATACTCGAGAAATCGACTGTCGACTTGTGTTCTACATGCCTATAGTTTCTTAGTGGCTGTCTCGCTTAACTCAAGTAGAAGGTACGATTTCAATACTAGGACGGTAGGCGGATCGAAACCAACTAGGAAAGGCTTATTACGAAAAATTTAGTCTTTGTAGTTAGCCGGTAGATCTCGCCTATAGTCAACACATGGAGTGAATGAAAATCTGATAGAAAAGTTCATAACTTGCTCAATGGAGTTTTCACGGATAATTAACTGGTGGAAACCCAATCAAAAGTTTATTTGACATGACGTGGAGGGTACATTAGAACCTATCTACCCTGCCGGTAAAACTATTTATGGAAATTAGGCATCATCAGCGTTATTGTCAACTTCGATAGCCGCTTGATTATCTACGGTAGTAGAGTCAACCTGAGTAGCTACGACAGAGGCAGAAGGGGCAAGACCCTGGAGAGCTGGATCCTGACTGACGGTAGAGGTGCCACCTTCAATTTCCGTACGGCCCAACTTAGTCTGAATAACAGAGACCAAGTGGTCATAAGTAGAACGGTAGTGGCTGGTAAGGAAGTGGACCTGATGGGCAACCGAAAGGAGCTCTGCACGCAAGTAGTTTTGGAGCGCGTTCAAAGATTCATCCGGTAGACGGTTGTAATCCATGAATACGCCCACGTTGGTCTTCTGAACCAACTCTTGTGGAGTCTCGATAGGCTCTGCAAGAAAAATCAGTCAAATAAATAAAAGTGGAGTCGATAATGAGATCTGCCTACCGGTCGTGGGTGGATTGAAGTTACTGACAGAGCCATTGAAGATGCGAGTCTTCTTGCGAGCGTACTCGTCTTGCTGGGCTTGCTCGGCCTTTCGAAGGTAGTAGTCAGCCTTAATAAATTCTCGAGAAGAGGGATCGACCCCTTCCACAAAAGAATAAGGGACACATACCGTGGAAGCACGAGTAGCGATAGTACGAGTGGTGCCACCTGCTTTACCGGCAGCCGCATTTTTCTAGAAAAAGAGAAATCAGGTACTGCCGGCTAAGAATGAAAATGGAACTAACCTTAGAAATCTTGGGAAGGTCCTTGACGTTCTTGGGAGCATGCGCAGACGCAGCAAGGCCAGGTTCGGCCATCTATACAAGTTGTGAGAATAAATCAGTAAAAGACGGTCGAATAAATCGACTCACAGTGACATCGGTATCGCCGGTAGCAGGAGCTGTAACGATCTCTATTTCGTCGTCACTATCTTCTACCGTTCGAGCAGAAACGATGCGCTGGAATAGAAAATATGTAGAGTAGTATTAAAAGGAGAAGTATCAATACAACTTACCTTACGTTTGCCTTTGCCGCGATTCTTGGCCTCTTCTTGAGCCTTGCGGAGAGACTCAGAAAAGTTGTTGATCTTCTCAAGACAGTTCAACTTCTTCTTGTCAATGTTGAACTTGTCGACGATGCCATTGAGTGTTTTCGCGTGGTCGTGGTAAGCTGCGACACATTCGGGGACTTTGCGAAATTTGTGGAAGTCGACGCGCTCGAACTAAGGCAAAATAAAAGTTGTTGTTAAAATATCTAAGTCGATAAGGATGGTGCTACATACCAGGGCGTCTCCAAAAGCCTGAACGGCAGTGACGAGAATCGCGCCAGCGTTCTTCATGTTGGAGATAGCAACGACTTGCTCTCTAGCTTCAGAAAGCTTCGTGAGCCATTCGCTGGACTTGAAACCAGTAGAGCCGGTAGTAGTAGACATAATGTCGATACAGAAAAGTTGTATAAAAATATAGAGACGAGTTAGAAAGGAGGTAGAGCGTTTGTTCTACCGTACTCTTCAATTTTGGAGGCCTTTTATACTCAAACCTCTATGCCCTTTACCTCTAGGTGGACTTGTCTCTTTGTTTTGTTGTAAACATCGGGACGATGTTTTTTTTAGTTAGGGGGAGAGGGTGTGGCTTTCAAAAATTTGAAGCCACAATTTCTGAATAGAAACTTACGAAATTGCGTCAATCTTTGTGGGAACACATGAAAATGAGTCTCCACCTACCAAGATCTTATGGGTCAAGGGTTAGAATGGATCTAAATCCATTTGTTGGCCGGTAAACAGCCAATAAGACCTTACAACCGGTAGACAAATTTCACGCGAGTTTTCTTATTCACACAAGTCAGAAAAGAGAAAGGGACTCTATTGTATAACTCTATCAAGAAGTTGGTATCTAACAAGAAAGGTATCATAGAGCTACAAAGGTTATACAATATAAATACATTGAGCAAGCCTATCGACTAGTGATACAGCAAAAGTTCACTATAAGGGAGATAGTCAGCTTAAAAAGGAAAGATGAAGGAAAAGAAAGTACTTACAGAGATGTACTTAATGTAGGACTCGAGGTGCTTGCGCTGGTAACGCGACAAGTTACCCCAGTCGTACCCAGACTCGTCGATGATGTCGTCGTCTTGAACGGTAGTCGATTGAGCAGAAGGCCCCAGTAGTGGACTAGCTTCTCGCTCTGCCGGTACCTCAGAGTCGACTGGTGGAATTTCGACATCCAAGTCGGTCGATTCGGGTGCAGGGTCTGCCGGCACAGGCACATCTGTTGAAGGTTGCTGAGCAACCTCTTCTTCTTGTTCCGGACCGTCATCTTCCGAGTCATCCGCATACATCGAGTTGTCGAAGGACATGCGGATGGGAAACTCGTCGATCGACATCGGAGAGTCGTCCTTGCCGGCAGTATCTTCAGCTTCGGACACAGAGACAGGGGAGGCAGGACCACGCATAATGGTCTCTACCGTCGCGTCGATAGTCGGAGCTACCGGAGGATCAGTCAAAGGATACTATAAGTAGAAGTTGTCAGCTGCCGAAATAAAAGAAGGATGAAATAAAAAGAAAATACTTGTAGATCGAGCTCTGGGTCGTCGATGTCGCAATCTTCGAGAAAATCGCCCAGAGCCCTCGAGAAGTTACGAATATCGAACCGTTCAAACGAACGGAGATACTCGTCAACCCTCCCGACAACCTAATGTCGAGAAGGTTAAGAAAAGAAAGAGAAGAGATAAAATAAACTTACAGTTTGATCCGCATCATGTCGATGGTCCCGAACTCATTGCTGAAGGAATGCTCGAGGATCCAAAGTCATTTGGTCCGCCTTGATGATGTCGGCAGAGGTCAGACCAGGCGCATAATTGGGCGGAGAAGGCGTTAACATCTAAATAAAAGTGGTTAGTAATAAAGAGAGAAGAACCGGTAGGAGTACTTACTTCCAAACCAGGAGCGTCGAAGTCAAACTGCACGTCAGTCTCACAGAGGTCCTCGACGATAAGAGGGACCAATGTTCGACCCTGTCTCCAGTTGACGGGCTCGATGGTCGAAATCGAGGCCATGGCCTGCGCTCTGGTCAAACCGGTAGTGGTTGTTGCTCTGGGAGGAGCAGCAACGGCAGAAGATGGACCGGCCTCAGAGCTAGGAGGCCCGAGTGTCGCCATGGAACGCCAAACGGGTGTAGGAGCTTGAATAACCGGAGCAGAGCTGCCGGCAGTCGAGGTTGAAGCCTCTGGTTGGCCAGAGACAGTTTCCGGAGCAGGCCGAGGTCTTGCCGGAATCCTGATGACCAACCGAGGGAGAGGAACATCAGTCGGAGCTGGAATAGCAGCCGACTGGCCGCTAGACTCAACTCCTGCCGATGGTGCCGTTGGTGAGTCAGGTGACGAGAATCTCACCCTCTTCTGGGGAGATGTCGGAGGTGTCGAGGGAGCCGAAGGGACGGCAGGAGGCTGTGCCAGGCTAAATAAAAGAAAAGAGAAGACAAAAAAGGAAACACTCACTGAAGAAGGTGCTGGATCGATGGTAGCACCACTGTCTCCAGCATCGACAGGGGCTAAGTTTTCAGTCACGTGACTCGACGCGTCAGTCTCGTCCACGTGCTCTGGAGTAGTATCCTAAAACAGTGAAAGTGAGCGAGAAACCAAAAAGAGGAAGATTTACTCACGCGTAAGAAGGTTGAGACGGCAGCAGTGCTGCTGCCGGCCACAGCCACAGGCTGACTTGGCGCAGAGGCCTCGTCAGCATACAATGGTAAATTTTCCTAAATAGGAAAGAAAGTGAGAGGAAAAATTTAAAAACAGACAAAGAACTCACAAAAGTGAAAGAAGGGAAAGGAACCGTTGGGTCCCAAACACCTTGCTTTCGGCGACTCAAAGTCAGCCAACGAAGGTCCAAATGCGGTCTTGCGTCGTGCACCCGAGTGTCACGAGACCTCGGGAAGGCAGTAATCGCCGCATTGAGACACAAGTCTCGAGCCTCCAAGGCCCATGGCGGGAAGTCAGCAGCGTTCTGCCTGACTGAATAATCAAAGTTTTGCTAGAAAAGTGACAGTCAGCGTGTCCTAAAATGGAAGAAAAGAAAAGAAAAACGGGAAAATAACTCACAATGAAGTCCAAGTGTGACTCAATAATGTCACGTTCTTCGTCGGTGGCGGTTTTCTTGTTTTTGATGCGTCGCATCATTTCCCGGTAGCATTGGCGGATGGTGGTCACGTGGTCATTAAAATGCCGGCTACGGCCATTGATGAGACGAGGGACAAAAGAGGAAGTAGCAGAAGTGGAGGCATGGGAAGACGACATGGGTGGCGAGTGGCGTGTAGAGGGGAAAAGTTGGACTTAGAGAAAATTTCGTGGTGGCTTTATAGGCCTACCGGTCTCTACCTGTTCCCTACCTACCGGTGTTTCGAGCCCTGAGCCTCTCGAAAGGAGAACTATTAAAGTTCAGAAAAGACGAAAGAAAAACGTAGAATTGATGGCAAAGCCTCATGTAGCGTCGCATCAATTCCCAAAATGGAAATAACGAAACCGAGACAGAGTTAAGGTTCCAACAATCCGAGAACATACTTGATTGAGCGTTATGTCATGCTTATTTTCAAATATGGAGACCCGGTAGCGTACCGAACCGAATAACAGACATGAATATGAAGCCTCGAGGCAGTTTCATGAAGTCGCCGTTGCCTAATCTGGAAGTCTAGAGAGAAAAACCGATACTTTGTGTATAATGGACTTGCCGGTAGATGCCGTGCATACCATTGACCGGGGACGGTCAAGATTTTAGTTAGGGGGAGATGATACGCCCTACGAAAACGCCCAAATAAGGCTTATTTTGTAGCGTAAAAGTGAAATTTGCAGTAGAAAATGGTGAATAAAGGACTAGAGTGAGCCCGAACTGCTAGTTAAAGTGCTAATAACTAGAGAACGCGTTCAAATAATAAAGGGAAATGTTCATGAATAGAGAAACAGCTTATTCTGAATATTATAACTGATGTATTTGAGTGCCGGTAATGATATTCCATCCAAACCTATGTACTACCAGTCGAACGAGACTTGGTACTACCGTCATTACACTCTAGCACTATTGGTACAACTCAAGGGAACAGTTTCGAACGCGTCGAAGCCCCTATTCACGTCTGTACAATTTGGTTACCGAAACTATCGGTGATCTATAGTAAATGGAGTATAAACCTGACGCGATAATTAACGGATGCTTAGATTGTTGACTTCTCGACTATCTACCGGTTGGTTATTGACGAATTGATGTAGACTATTAGTATTGCGATGACCGGCAGCAGGCTATTAAGTTTTTCGTATACTATAACTAAAAGAAAGTGGTACAAACTATATATCGATAGAATCCTGACAAGTTGACCTCTCGAACTATGCTAGAGGGAGACTACCGTCAGTACTATCTCGAATAGATGACCGGCAGACGAGCTACAGGCTGAGAATAGTGTCGACGAAAGGTGTAGAAAACCCTATACCCAACGACCTACCGGTGCTGTACTCGTGGAGTACAAAGGTACTGCCGTCTCTCTAACCCTATACCCAAGTGAACGAGCTGAGTCATTGCGACAAAAGCATATGGCTACCGTACCTCTATAGATGCGACTATCGGTCTATAGATCCAGACGTCGATATACTATATTTTGGATACCCTAATGGAAGGACTTGACTTATATAGTAGCCCTTGAATATTTCTTTTGTTTTTGTATGAATATTTTAGATACATTTTGTCGGACATATAAACAAAATCTGGTACTGTACAGTTTTAGCCACAAGTAGTATAAATACTGTAGGTTTGAGGCCCTACTAGCCCCAAGCAAAGTACGTCGAGTACACCGGTAGTGACCTTACTAGAGGATTGTTGCTGACGAATAGACAGAAAGCTTCTTATTTCCAAAGTTCACTCATCTGGAGTATAAGCAGAAAAATACGTGGTTGTAATAATAAAGTGTTTCCTGATAACAAGTTGTGTGTCTTGAATATTGAACCAAATTGAGTCTGTGTCTGTTTGTGATAGTGCTTGACATTGTGGTCTTCACTTATTTGATTGGACTTGTGATATTGTGGGCACTTGAGCCTTTAAACTTGTGTTTTGTCTGAAAAGACTTTGTGAATTGCAATACTGTGAACTTGTGTGTGTGTTTTTGTGTCGAGTTTTGAACCCCAAAGCAATACAAACCCCAAAAGTTCTACTGGTCAAGTACAAAACTTGAACTTCAATAAAATTATACAGTGATTCTGTCTCACTAGAACCAACTCCTTGCACTATCAAATTACGTGCATATACATAAGTTTCTTTGGTTTTTGGGTGTTTTGGTTTTGTTGTTAGAGTAGAGCCTTCACTTAGTTAGCCAGCTTATTAGCGGGGTGTTTGTCGTTAGGGATGTGGTAATCAATGGCACGTTTAAAGTCGGTGAAGACTGCAGCGACTCCGGGCTTACCGTACTGACCTTTGAGAAGGTCATACATCTCCTTGGCACCAGTAGCGTCCTTGATAGAGGACTGAATCTGAGGAGAGACACGCAGCAAGATATTACCCATGGCTTTGTACTTGTTGTCACGCCAGGTTTTCGTGGCTGCAGCGTCGGTAGCGGCAGGAGGCGAGTCTTCATTAACGTACCAAACACCCTGAGACATAAGAAAAGCCTTGATGGCTTCAGACCATTCGGTCCAGTTGGCACCGGTGAGGACGGGGACACAGTTAATCAGAGCAGAAGACATTTTTAATCGTAAAATGATAAAGATCTGGGGAGTCAAACCGTCAGCGTTAGTCCTACACTGTAAAGAGAATGATAAAAGGCAGCCGCAAGGGCGCCACTCAACGGTGACATCAACCCAATATCAACGTTCACCACAGTACACGAAGTAGTGTAGTAAAACGGATAGCGTTCGCGCAGTACACGAAGTAGTGCAGCAAACGATAGAGTCAAAGCTAGGTATGCGATCCAATATGCAGCGGATAAAACGTGCAACATGGATCAAGCATCCAGGTATCCAGAGATCAAGGGCTCGGGGCCCATAACCTGTTGAGGGCGCATCCTGCTAGACAGAGAGTAAGACCTGAGACATACCTGGGGACGAGAAGTTAAGACTGTTAGTAAAAGCTTAGAGGGCTTAGGCGACTGTTTCAGAGAAACGAACTGAGTATTGAGGCAGTAACTACTGTCCTTATATACTACAAAAGAAGGTGCACAGACCATCTGTATCATGTGCTCATAGCCATAGATCATATACTACATATAAGGGAATGAGGCTGTGCATAATGTAAAGTAGATAAAAGAAAGGAATAGAACAAAGTTCAACATTAATGTGTGTGTAATATAAATGTAAACACAGCAGTAACTTATACAATGGTAATAAGTAGCTTCACGGAAAGTTGTGATTTGGGGATGAAGACTGAACATGGCTAAGTTATAGCTGTATAATGTAATACCGCAAATATTTAATACATTGGTAACGCAATGGTAATAAGTGGCTTCATGGAAAGTTGTGATTTAGGGCTAAGTTGTAGTTGTATGAAGGAAGATTAATGCAAATGCAGCAGTAATATAATAGTAATGAAGGCACAGAAAGTTGTGAGTGAGCTGAGTGTACTTATTGACAATCACTACTAGATTTGTTTGGAGAAGCATGCCCTTTGAATTACAGGATACAGTTGAATTTAATTTTGAATATTTTGAATACATGAGTTTTCATAGATAAAAATATACACAGTACTTAAATATGTTCCAAGTTTTGCAAAATGCAAGTTCCTGACTGAAAAGACAACTATGTGATGATCAATTAGAGATGTGTACAGTCTGATTGATAACATCAATAGTTATTTTTTTAGGCTTAAGAGAAACACAGAATTTGATGCTTTATAGTATGTAATTGCATTTAGTCATTTGAAACATATGTTGGTAAGTATGAAAAAGTAGTAACATTTGCATGAAAAGATCCAGAGATATATTTTCAGACCTGCTGACTTTAGAGCCACCAAAAGTATATATCTGCCATGAATCAATATATCTCTGGTTATGGACACCCCGAAGATTGGCAATTTGGGTGTTGTCACGTCACGCAAGCATAGAGATATATATCGTGAAATTGAAGAAGCAAGATATATTAGCAAAATGTGATGTGACAGATGTCACGCTGATATATCTGCGGAAGTGTCGAAAATGAGAGATATATCTGCGGAATTGTCGAAAATGCCGATATATCTTCGAAAATAATTTTGGGCCACTCCGGGCAGCATACAAGTCGGGCTTGTAGCTAACGCTACAAGCACTTAGTTGTATAATCATTATCTTACCATCTAGCACCAAGGTGTTCCGCAGAGGTTGGACTACACTATTCTTATCTTCTGGCACTATGATAAGACCAGAGGCGAGTTAACATATAGTGGGAGGAGGAGGAGAAATTTGGGAGATGAGGTGATTGATATCCTCATGGCCCGAGGTTTCAAGTAGAAAGTCCGTACCAATGTGATTATTGAAAGGGACTCTGTGCGACTTGCATGCAAGATTCTAAGTATCCGAAGTATGTACTACTACTAGTTTCAATAGGATATCTCGTTGTTATTCTGAAAAGTTCTGTTGGAATAAATGTAAGCTTTGTAGGTATATACCCTTCAACATCAACACAGTCTTTTTATCTTCCAAGTACTAAATTTGAACCCAAAAAAGAGATATATACAGGCAAGATCGGAACTAATGCTGAGCATTGACTTGATATTACTACCACTTTGAACTGGTTTGCCAATCAACTAAACAAACTTGACTATTTCTCCCGAGCTCCAAATTACACACATTGCCGCCTTCTTGAAAATCTATAGGACCTTGTGCCCTCCATGATAATCTTAAAATGTCAAATCAAATGGTATTAGAATAAAGAAAGTTTTATTCTACTCTTTCTCCATCAACCGGCGCAAACAATAAGGAGAGACGAAAAGACAAAGATACGTCTTAAACAACAAAACGTAAATACGTGGATCCCGAACCGGACCGGACCAGCTTCTAACCCGAATATATCACACCATGTCGATGTTGATAAATCCTTTGCCCTCTTGTGAAAGTGTGATAGAGCTGTAAGTCAAAGTCAGAATCGAAAAGTCGGCAACAGTTCAATACAAACATACTTATGTTCAACGGTTTCCTAGTTGAGCTGTCGTATTTTTCTCTCTTTGGGCACGTCAAGCGAGAGATAAGGAGACAAGAAAATAAGAGTCAGGAGAAAGATCAACTCACAAGTTTATGTTCCCACACCCTATGCACCGATCCAAACTTTTTTTTCGAGTTCCTTTCCCTGTTTTGGGGATCCAGCAGGGAGCTTTTTTTATCTTGCTTGTTTTCGTCGCTGGAGCTGGAAGATATAAGCACTTCAAGTAAATTACATGGAGGAAAAGAAAAGGGCCCACTAATCAAGGGAAAAAAGAACTCGAAAGACGCATTTGCAGCAAACAAAAAATAATGATTTTACGCACTCAAAGGGCCGCTCGTAATACAGATCTTTTGTCTAAAGTCTTTCCTTTAATTTCCAATGACTCTTTCATTAGCATGAGTTCTTCGTAAGTGGAGATGAAGTGCGAGGTGCAGGAGAGAAGGTCGGCGGCTAATTTCGATAGAAGCTGTAAAATACAAAACTTGACGGATTGAATTGTTGGCAGAGATGCGTAATATGGATACATACTTTCGATCCTAGTGGTATTTAGACAACTTTTGTGAATATGAAGAGCTGTAGGGTAGACTTGTGAATGAGAACCGCATATATACAAGCGGTAAGGGGTATGACAAGTAAGAAAGGTATGAGCATTGAGAACATACAGCATGTTTGCAGTGGTTGCCTTCCAAATTATTCGGGCTTGAAAGCAAACAATCGACTGCTATCAAACGTAATAATGGCAGAAATTGAGATTAGGGACGTACAACAACAATGAGAGATCTCGTCAATTTTTACAGTATATAACTGTAAAGAATAATATACGAAAGAAAAAGTAGTTGGATATCAACGTACAGTGGGTCTTGTACCATACACTCTGTTTCACGTTGTCCTTCTTTGCGTTTTCCATCGATTTTGTGTGGACATGCAGTGACGTGTATGGCTGCAGGCAGTTAAATGGATAAGAGTATGGATCAAGTCAACAAATCCTTACATACGAAACAGCCACCGAACACGTCTATCAAGACTTACCTTGAAGATCGGCTCGTGTCCCGGATTCGGAGTTTTGAATCGCATCCATGTGTCCCTCCTCATCCCGCTCCCCTTTCTCTTTACCCTTCTCTTTCCCGTGATTTGGAGCCGTCCTTGCCAGTGAGATGTATGCCACGAGAAAGCTCATTGCTTTGGTCAAGAGCTCAGCCCTATGTATGTCGTCGATGAAGAGCACGAAAAAAGGCTCAGACTGGTAGATGATGGAGAATGTGGGAAGCTAAACAATTGAAGCAATGGATAGTAATGCGAGGAGGCCATGTACCCGTTGCTGAGTCTCGAAAACGCCGTGACTGAGTATGAAGAGTTGGACGTGGCATGACGTGTTCCAGCTGTTTCTATGGTGACACTGACCTAGGACACAGGGCTTGACGTTGAAAAGTTGACGTCTCGTCAGTCGTAGTGCGTTGTTTCTTGCGAGTGTCAGTGGAAGAGGAACATTGTTGGATATTTTGGTTCTCACGCTACGGTCCATTTGGTCTGGTGGGTATGACGTCAATTTCTTTCCTAAATTGGACTGATCAGCCTCCTTTCGTACTTCTACGCACAGCAAGTACGAATAACTATGAGTACCTGGGCCCAAGATGATCTTGAAATTTAGCGTAATTGAATCCTGTTACTACTAGCGCTTGCTTGCTAGACCTCAAGCGTGTTGCATCCTTTCTCCACCTATATCATTGTCAATATCCGTACATAGTACCTTTTTGAAGCAGTACTGCTTTTGATCGCGTCGCTCCACCTTCCAACTCAGTTCTCGCAATTCCCGCATCCACCACCAGGTAATAGTACTGTGACACAGCTAGCCTAATTCTTCTAGTTCCCCGTCTTTTTATCCTTTCTCATCTTCACAACCTCTCTGCGATCTTTAATCCGGTTTGTCCTCTTCTGGAAATGGTGCTGGTAAAGACAAGTTGGACAAGGCAAGACGTGCTGAACCCAAACATTCCAAATTTGACTCTGCGGACCACAGCAGGGCATTTTTGGATCAATCAATTTACAGCGGACAACTCTGCTCGTCGACAGTGAAAGACTCAGCAGGATAATCGAGGAACCCAGCGTGGCGAGCTTTACAACGGAATCGGTCTCTCTTTCAGGCTCAGCTAGGGCTTCAACGAGACTCAGAGAATCTCTCGTGAAAACATGGTCTCTGTTTAGGAGCATCGAGTCAATTGCCAGGAGGTGAACAGTTCTTGTCCTGATTGTCTAATGTTCTCTTCTATTAGTTAGTTTTAGAACTGGATCTCGTCAACTATCAACTATCTGGTAATAGAATAAACACAAGGAGCTTATTTGGATCAACACACGGTGAGTTTGAGCATCCAGCCAATCTTTCGAGGTTCATTTTTTGACTTATGATCACTTTCCATTTGACTGCGTCAATTTTAATCACATTGAGTCTATGTAGCCCTATCTGGAGCAACCTCTCTTTGTCCTCCACGCCAGGATCGATGTAAGTTTTATCTTCTTGTCTATCGAAACCTAATCTCGTTTCTCTGGTATTGTAGTCCACCAACGGCGTGTCGAGAGAATTACGCTGTATAAGTGGTCGGATCCTTCACCAAGCGGGACTCGGTCCTATGTATAACAAAAGTGAGTTGTTTGAGTGGGTTAATATATTGGGTTCCTGCAGGAAATTTACTGATATGTGCACCGGAACTTTAGACAATTTCTGATTGGGTCAGATAGGCGGGCAAACTAATATGTACATTATAATACACCATGATCATTATTGTGTCAACTCGAAGACCAAACGACCAATTCGACTCTAGGCCCTTTCTGTATTATTCAAGGGGGTGATCGGGTTTCGTGGGTACATGGTGTAAATAAATCTCTAATCAAGGGAGGAGTTGGTTCGATGCATTTTATCTTTTTTATCCTTGAATGCGACCATAAGATTGATTTAAAAGACTGCACGCTGAGCAGAGCAAGTGGTATCGAACGAGTAAAATATACATATACACAAACGCCACGTAAGTATGAATATCAATCCATTTGCATCAGGTTAAACAGAGCGAGACCAGCCCGACCTCCGTGCCCCTATAAGCACGTTTTAAACTTGGGCAGGCTGGGCATTTGAGTCGTGTGGGCTTAGCATCAACCAATAATATTAAAAAAATCATGAATACAAAGAGATTCGATGGCTTTGAGAGTACGAAACGCCAGGTTAAGATCGAAAAATACTATCGAGAGTCGATATAAGAAGGGAGTGATTAATGACATGGAAACGGGAGAATATGGAAAAACTGTAGCAAAATCCAATTCAATGGAAGGTTGTTCGATGATAGCGTCAAACGGCATTTCTACGTTCAGGTGATTACAAGGGAATGAGAAGCGAATTGTAGACCATCATTTTTGTAGACAGTGGCCTTTTTGTGATACCCAAACTCGCATGAAGTATTTCCCTTGAACTGCGCTCTTGAACCATTTTCTTGATAGGATTCGCAGATCTCTTTAGATGTCTCCCTGCGAATGTCCCAAAGTTCATGAATCCATACTTCTCCACTTTTGTTGATCCCAATTGCAATTGTGGTCTCATTGTAATGAAGGACGCGACACGCACTAGAGGCTTCTTTCGACAGGGAGAGGTAGAGACGCGGTGACCGGTCATCTGATGGCCCACGATCAGATTGATTTGGGGGGAAGACGTCTTGAAGCGAATAGCTCGGTATTTCAATGAATTGGGATTGGGGACACCGCAAGGTTGGTATCAATGAAGACGTTGTGTAATTGATTTCAATCTCCCTTACTACTGAGTCCCACCCCATGGATCGCCCTGTGATGTGAACAGCAGCAGTTACAAAGCCACCAGATCCCAACTCCATTGTTAACCTGTCTGCATGAGGTGCACCCTCGACAAGACCCATTTTCAAGGAATTCGAAGACGCCATCCAACACATTCCTCCACCTTCTGACGTGGCAAAGGAAATGTGAACCGTTTCGTCGCTATGACGACAGCCAAACTTGACAGTGAATGGACGCCATGACCGAAGTTCGAAAGGTGAAGCACTGCTCTGGTCATCTTGGATATAGGTCACGTTCTCGAAGTGTTCTTCAGCCGCAGGAGGAAGACAAACGCGAGGGGCATGAATCCCGTCATAGACCCTCCTTGTCTCTCTAGATGGTGAAATCTCTTTGACAATCACTTCTTGCACATTCTCGGGTGTATCAAAGGAATGTAGAACCAGCTGGTCTGGACAATAGCGAACGTAATGTCGGTCAGTCGTTTTCCGAAGGTAAATGTTACACACGTCCCCACTGTTGTCAACTTGGCAATTCAGCGATGCTCGAACAATGTCGCACTTGTCCCCATCAACTTGACACTTCAATGATGCTCGAATCATATCATCGATAGGGAAAATAGGAAAGTGGATATGCAAACTAGTGTTGCACGCGACTCGACTCCGCTCCGGCTAGTCGCCGAGTCGAGCCGGTTTTTGAGTCGCGGCTTGACTCGTGACTCAAGTCGGCAGAGTCATTTGGAGTCGAGCGTGAATTTTGTTCCAAATAAACTGGAATTTCACTGGAATTTCAAAGATTAAAACAGTTCAGTGCTCTTTAAAATATACCTAATGACTTCAAAAAAGTATTTAAAGCTGAAGTAAGTAGATAGAAATGTATTCGGAAAATTTTTCGAGATCGGTATGACCCTGTCATAACCAGATTCTCACGGCTTTTTCATGACCAAAACTCACATTTCAGCCATTGTACAAGGTAAGTGCTTATTTTTATTACCTTCACTTACTGTATCAACTTGTTGTAAGCTATTATACTTACTTTTAGCACTTTTTCTCCCTCCTTCCTTGAGAAAGCCATTTTTGACCGACTCCAATTGACTCGAGTCGGAGTCGAGTCGATTTAAATGACTTTTTTACCGAGTCGAGCCGAAGTGAGTCAGAGCCGAGTCCTGACATCACTAATGCAAACCGTTGTTATTGAACGAGAAGGATGATGTGTTGTAAGGGAACTTCGCCATAGAAATGCCCACTCTGCCGGATCCCTTGAACTCATCTGGAGACCGTGCGAGCAGTCCTCTAGGTTCACGTTCAACTACTTCCCCATCCTCGTCCCTCTCGCAAACAGCAACCCAAGCAAAAATGCTACGATCATCAGATGTCTTGATGATCTCCTGTTGAAGTCTCATGAAAGCCTTGGCCCCTCCTTCTCCGTAAATCGGCGGCATGCATATATCAAACAACCCCATTAGTGAATAGGCTCGGTCCTCTGGTCTAGTTGTTTTTCTGAATGCTGCCCATGACATTTTCTGAGCGATACTATATTTCGTGAGATCACCATCCTCGAGGAGTTGAACAGGAATGGAGGTGATGGCAGAGATGACGTCGCGTAAGGTATACCTAGTCCCGATTTCCTCCCACAAATGATCCAAAAAGACAACCGACGCCGAGGGTGCAATTAACTCTTGCAAGGTCCAGCCCCTCGTAAACCATTTGCTCTTCGGAAAGCGTGATCTGGGATCTCTAGGGTCCTTCTTGCTTGATACATCGGATAAATAAACGTAGCAAACTCCAGCATTTTCGTAGAGCTGGTACATCGAGTTGATATTTTCGGACAACTCAGCACTACTTGATTTATCAATACAGCACGAGTCGATCCAGATCCATTCCCAGTCATACTTCCGAGCTTGAGCACAGGCACCTTCAATTTTTCTCCAAGCAGCTTCAAGTTCTCTTCCATCATCCGTACCACTATCTTCCGAATCACTATCCTCCATATCACTATCCTCCGAATCACTGTCCTCCGAACCACTATCCTCCATGTCAATATCATCCCTAGACATTTTCCTATTAGACTCGTCTCCAGGTACCTCCTTATCAGACTCGTCCTCAGGTACCTCCCTATCAGACTTGTCCCCGGGTACCTCCCTATCGGATCGTTCCCCAGACACCTTCCTATCAGACTTTTCCTTATCCTGATGCTGAATGTCTTGAAATGTTACTTCTTTCTTCCCCCAGGTATGAGAAAGAATCGCATATCTTGGGATTTTGGTGTAAAAACTTTTAAGGGTGAGGGTTCTTGTGTTGAGGAGATACATGATGAAAATGTCAAACTGAAGCTTTGAAAAAGAGGAAATAAATTCCTGCTTTCGGAATGCCCAGGTAAAGTAGGGAACGTACCTTCGAGGGGGAAGGGAAGCAAAGACGAGCTATCTCCACGTGTAGTTTTGAAATATCATCAATCCGGACTCGTGATGTACTGATGTTCCTCAACTCATATGCTGTCAATATCTGCATAATCTGTTCATAGAGTCAGTTATATTTTTGTCTAGTAAATATAGTCGCTGAAAGAATCCTTACGGAGAGGGGTGCCATTTTGGATGTTGAATAAAATTAGACAAAATCATTTTTCTGAAGTTTGCGCCCTATGGTACCAGTCATGTACGTAGTGCCCGGAGTGACTGCCTCTGTGTTCCTCAAATGAGGAGAAAGATGATTGGAGCTATGGGCTAAGGGCAACGGCTTCCTCGAGGCCTTTACGGTGATGGCCAGTGACAGCTGAAGTATGATAAAGTGGTGTTGAGATCAACACCATTAGTTGATCAATCAATTGATACCGGTGCCATGCCATGAGAATTCAACAGCTTTAGTATTTCGAAGGAAGGATCTCCATAAGTTACTGATCCTAGTATTATCTTCTTCAGCTCGAGATTCAAACGAATGGCAATTTACAGAACAGAAATAAAAGGTGTGGGGTCCAGGGCATGCCTTGAAGCTACTGGATCTCGTCTTTGCCTCGAGGTTTGAAGATATTATAACCCAAATCAGAGATGGGTGCTGTGCGTGAGACAGAATCAATAAGATAGAAGGTCCGATTGATTGATCAATGCAGCCAGTGCGAGTACACGATGTTCTCGAATGCTTACCCTCCTCCCACCACACAAGTCGAGACGGTCACTTGTGGCTAACGATGCGTATGGCACTTAGTGGTATAATCATTACCTTTCCATCTAGCATCATGGTGTTCTGCAGACGGTAGACTAGACTATTCTTATCTTCTGACACTATGAGAAGAGAAGAAGCGAGTTAGCACATAGTGGGAAATGGGGTGGTCGATATCATGGCCCGAGGTTCCGAGTCTGAGTCCGCAAGTCAAAAAGATTTCTTTCCGGTAGTTTCCAAATCGAACATCAGCACTACTCAAATAGAAAGTCCATACCAACGTGATTGGAATATCTTGTAGGTACTCTGGAAAGTTCTGTTATGATATATGTAAGCTTTTTAGGTATATATCCTTCAGCATCGACACAGTCTTTTTTATCTTCTGAGTACTAAGTTTGGACACAGCAAAAAGACTCTCATAGTAGGTTGAATATACGGACAAGATCAGAACTAATGCCGAGCCACTTCAAACTGGTCTACCAACCAACCAAACTTGACTCTTTCTCAGCCCGGGCTCCATGAATTACATAAACCCCCCGAAAATTCATAGAACTTTGCGCCCTCCTTGATAATCTTAAAATATAATCAAAGAGTGTTACAATAAAGATAAAGTTTGATGCCGTCTTCCGTTAACCAAGGCAGACAAAGAAAACAGAAAAAATACATCTGAAACAACAAAATGTACAAGTATGTGTATCCCTAACCGGACTAGCCTCCTCTGGAATATATCAATCACGTTGATGTTGATAAATCGTTTGGCCTCTCGTGAAGCAGTGGAATCGTAAGTTGGAATCACAGTCGAAGAGCCGGCAACAGTCCAATGCACTCGACACCAAACGTACTTAGGTGCAACGATAGCTGACGTACTTTTCTCTATGAGGGCACGTCAATCAAGAATTAAGGAAACAGGAAAATAAGAGACAGGATAAAAATCAACGCACAAGTTCACATTCCCGCACCCTATGCACCAATCTAAACTTTCTTTCGGGTCTCTTTCTCTGTTCTGGGGGATCCGGCGGGGAGATTTTTTTATCTTGCTTGTTTTTCGTCGCTGGAGCTAAAAGGTATAAACATTTTGAGTAAATTTGCATAGAGGAAAAGAAAAGAGTCCACTGATCAAGGGAAAAAGAAACTCGCAAAACAAAATTTTCGCGAAAAAGTATTAAAACAAAAGAGTAAAGATTTCACGAACCCAGTGATAAGCTTGTACCCTTATCCAATCTTTTCTCTTATCTCAAGCGACTCTTTCATCAGTACCAGTGCTTCGTGGTTATGAATAAAGTCGAGAAGGTGCACATCCGAGGTGTAGGAGAGAATGTCGACGGCCAATTCTGATGGAAGGAAGGAAGGCTTTGAAGCCGTAAAGGAAAAGTTAGTCAACGGATTGAATCACTGGTGGAAATGTATGCTATGCATATATTACTTTCGATACTACACCCCTGAGCCTAGTGGTACTTGGAGTACATTTGTGAATACGAAGAGCTGTGGAGTAGACTCGCGAATGAGAACCGCAAATATACAAGCAGTAACGGGTAGGACAAGTAAAAAAGGTATGAGAACGTACAATTATGTTTGCAGTGGTTGACTTTTAGGTGATTCGAGTCTGTAAGAGTAGTCAATTCACTTGTTCCAAATGTAATTGAGTGAAATTATTGGGGGACATACAGCTGCAATGAGAAATCTCGTCAATTTTTACAATATATACCTCGGTATATCGATAAAGAAAGGATGCGAAACAAAAAGTAGTTGAATATAAACTTAGAGCTCAAGTGGATCGTGTACAGTAGACTCCTTTTCATATTGTCCGTTGCGCTTTCCATCGATTTCGTGTAGACCTACAGTGACAGGTAGGGCACTAGCAGGGAGGTAAACGGATAAACAATGGATCAAGTCAACGCATACGAAACCACCAAAAGCGCCTATCACGGCTTACCTTGAAGATCGACTCGTGTATCTGATCGACCTCATCTGAATACGGGACACTTGGGTCTTTGATTTGCGCCTTGTGTCTCTCCTCATATTTCTCCTCTTTCCCGTTACTCTTCCCTTTCTCGTGATTCGGAGCCGTCCATTGCCAGTGCGGTGTATCCCACGAGAAATCTCATTGCTGTGGTCGAGAGCTTAGTCCTATATATGCCGTCAACGAAAGCCACGAAGAAAGATTTGATTTGGTAGATGATGGAGAATGCAGCAAGCTATACAAGATTGAATCGACGGATGGTAATGCGAGGATGCCATGTACTCGTTGCTGAATCTCGAAAACGCTGTGTCTGAGTATGACGAGTTGGACGTGGCATGTTCTGGCTGTTGCTATGGTGACACTAGCCTAGAATACAGGGTTTGGCATTGGAAAAGTTGGCGTCTTGTCAGTCATAGTGCATTGTTTCTTGCGAAGTGTCAGTGGAAGAGGAACGTTGTTGGATATTTTGGTTCTCACGCTACGGTCCATTTGGTCCGGTGGGTATTATGACGTCAATTCGTTTCCTAAATTGGACAGTCTGATTATCCTTGGACCTTCTACGCTGTTGAACGTACAGCAAGTATAAATATTATGAGTAGCTATAGGTTCCTCAAGCAAAAGATGACCTCGTAATTTAGCGTGAATTGGATCAAGTCATTACTAGCGCCTGCTTTCCTGTCAACGTAACGTTCCAAACGCCCAATTGACATCCGAATGAACGAGAATACATCTACTATGTACTTGGTTTCATAGTACCTCTTTTAAGCCGGTTTACCTTCCCTTTCCTTTCATTCAACCCAGTTCTTTATATACCACCAGGAGCTGTGACATAGTTTGGCCGCTTAACTTCTAATTCCTCTTCTTTCAGCCCCTCCGTTCAGCTCTTGGACCAGTCCGGTTAATAAACTCGTCCTCCTCGTCCTCCTCCATTTTCTCAGTCTTTGAATTCTGTGCCGTTTAATCCAGTTCACTAATTTCTGGAAGTGGTGCTGGCAGAGACAGGTTGGACACGACAAGGCACACTAAATCAAAGCATTCTAAATTCAATTTTGAGGACCACAGCAAGACATTTTTGGATCAACAAACAACCTGCTCGACGACAACCAAAGATTTGGCAAGATCATCGAGGAACCCAGAGTATCAAGCTTCACATACGGATCCGGTCTTTCTTTCAGTCTCAGCTACTGCTTCAAGGAGAATCAGAGAATCCTCAGTGAAATCATGGTCTCTGATCAAGAGCATCAAGTAATTGGGAGGTGCAAAGCTCTTGTTCTGGCTAAGTATCTAATGTTCTCTTCTAATTGTTAGCTTTTTTTTTTGACTGGATTTCTTCAATTATCAACTATCTGATAATAGAATGAACACGAGATCGACATATGGTAAATTTGAGTATTCAGCCAAGCTTTCTCTCTTACTTATGATCACTTTCCATTTGACTACTTCGATTCTTCCTTCATGTATCTTTTCCCCTGTGTATCGAAACCTAACTCCTCCGGTATTGTCATCCACCGGCGACGTGTCGAGAGAATCATGTTGTATGAGTGGTCCGATCCTCCTTAGACAAGACTATTTGCTAAGCAGAGCAAGTGGAATAGAATGAGTAAGATGTACATATACATAAACGGCACATAAGTATATATGAATATCAATCCATCGGCATCCGAGTTAGTTCCATTTCCGCTTTTCTTGTACGGGGTTAAACAGAACGAGACCAGCCCCGACCTCTGTGCCTCCCTCAAATACTTCGAATAGAACTTGGGCAGGCTGGGTCCTTGAGTCGTGGTCCGCTTCGCATCAAATAATAACGTTTGAAAAAACATAAATTATCAATACGAAGAAAGCCGATGTCTTCAAGAGTACAGGTGTTATGCTAAAATTGAAAGATGCTAGTAAGAGTCGATGTAGGAAGGAAGTGATGAATGACGTGAACGTGGAAGAATTCGGGGACCTGTAAAAATGTCTGACTCCGAAGGTCGTTCGATGATTGCGTCAAACGGCACTTCTAGTACAACCCGGTGAATACCAGGGAATGAGAAGCGAATTGAAGACCATCGTTTTGGTGGACAGTGGCCTTTCCGGAAAGCCCAAACCTGCTTGAAGCATTTCCCTTGAACTGCGCTCTTGAACCGTGTTCTTGATAGGATTCCCAGATCTTTTTAGATGTCTCCCTGCCAATCTCCCGAGATACATGAACCCATACTTCTCCACTTTTGTTAACCCCGATTGCAACTTTGTAGATATCGTGATTAAAAATTCGACATGCATTAGAGGCTTCTTTCGACAGGGAGAGGTAGAAACGTGGTGACCGCTCATCTGATGAACCGCAATCAGACTGATTTGGGGGGAAGACACCTTGAGCTAAATAGCCTGGTATTTCAATGAATTGGGACTGGGAGCACCACAAGGTTGGTATCAATGAAGATGTTGTGTAATTGATTTCAATTTCCCTTTGTATGCTCCACCAGGTGGTGGTTCGCCCTGTAATTTTCACGGCAGCAGTTACGGAGCCACCAGATCTCAACTCCATTGTTAACCTGTCTGCGTAACGTGTACCCTGGACAGCACCAGGTTTCCAAGAAGATACCATCCAAAGCATTCCTCCTCCTTCTTCTGACTTGGCAAAGGAAATGCGAACCTTTTCATCATTATGACGACAGCTAAACTTGACAGTGAATGGATTCGATGACGAAGATCTAGAAGAAGTAACAGGTTTGTCATCGCAGGTCACATTCTTGAAGCGTTCTTCAGCTGCGGTAAGGAGACGGACATGGCTATCAAAGCCATAGTAGACCCTCCTTGTCCTTCTGGACGGCGAGATCTCTTTGATAATCACCTCTTGCACATTATCGGGTGTCTCGAAAGAACGTAGAACCAGCTGGTCTGGACGACAGCGAATGTAATGCCGGTCAGTCATTCTCTGGAGGTAAATGCTACACACATCCTCACTGTCATCGATTTGACAATTCAGTGATGCTCGAACAACTTTGTAGCACATATCCCCATCAACTGGCTGATTCAATGCTCGAAATATGTTGGGATCGTGATCATTGATAGGGACAATGGGAAAGTGGATATGCAAGCCATTATTGTTGAACGAGAAGGCTGACGTGTCCTTGGGAAAACTTGCTGTAGAAATACCCACTCTGCCGGATCCCTTGAACTCATCCGGAGACTGTGCAAGCAGTCCCTGGGTTCAAGTTCAACTACTTCCCCTCCTTGTCCCTCTCGCAAACAGCGACCCAAGCAAAAATGCTACGATCATCAGATGTCTTGATGATTTCCTGCTGAAGTCGCATAAAAGCCTTTTCTCCCCCTTCTCCATAGATTGGCGGCATACATATATCAAACAACCCCATTAGCGAATAGGCTCGGTCCTCCGGTCGAGTTGTTTTCCTGAACGCTGCCCACGACATTTTCTGAGCGATACTATATTTCGTGAGGTCGCCGTCTTCGAGGAGTCCAACAGGAACAGAGGTGATGGCGGATATTATGTCCCGCAAGCTATACCTAGTCCCAATTTCCTTCCATGAACGATCCAGAAAGACAACCGACGCTGATGGTGCAATCAGCTCCTGCAAGGTCCAGCCTCTCGTAAACCACTTGCTGTATCGAAAGCCTGAACCAGGATCCCTAGGATCCTCCTTGCTTGATGCATCGGATAAGTACACATAGCAAACTGCAGCATTTTCGTAGAGTCGGTACATCGAGTTGATATTCTCGGACAGTTCTGCGCTGCTCGATTTATCAATGCAACATGAGTCGATCCAGATCCATCTCCAGCCATACTTCCGAGCTTGAGCACAAGCACCTTCAACTTTTTTCCAACCAGCAGGCTCTTTCCACCCATCTTTGCCTCTGTTCTGGACATCTTGGAAGTTAGCTTCTTCCTTGTCCCAGGTATGGGAAAGAATAGCATAGTCTGGGACTCCGGCGTAAAAGTTTTCGAGTGTGAGTCTCCGTGTGTCGAGGAGATACATGATGAATGTGTTAAAGTATGGTTTGAAGCTGTGAAAAAGAGGAAATAAATTCCTGGTATTGGAATGACCAGGTAAAGTAGACAATGTACCTTCGAGGGGAGGAGGAGGAGGAGGAGTCTAAAGAAAGCAAAGACGTAAGTACTGCCTACACATGTGGAGCTAGTATTGGCTTAGTAAGTGAATGAATCATCGATTTGGTCCTTGGACCGATACTCATCTTCATGTTATTTTCGCATGTTTTTGACATCTCCATACAGTTTGTTCAGGGTGTCCGTTTTTACTTTTGCCTAGTAAACTCACCGAAGAAAACGTTCAGCGGGCCTTTGACCATCTCCCATTTTGGATGTCAAACAAACTAAACCTAAAATAAAAGTCCAAGCTCTGTATCTATCGAACAAATTTGCACACTTCACTCTCATAAATATAGACCCTAGAATATACAATTGATCCGACTGCTGTCTTCCTGCGAAGAGGGGAGAAAATTGGAGCTGTGGGCCAAGGGCAACGGGTTCCTCAAGGCTGTTGTGGTGATGGCCGGTTGCAGTTGCAGTTGCAGTTGAGATTTATACGCTCAATCAATCAAATGATGACGGCGTCATATTTTAAATCAACAATTTACTTAAAGGGGGAAGAATTTCTATAAAGGAGGTTTTCTCAACGACTCTTTTTTGTTGGAAATTTAAGAATTGGTTATGTATAGATGAGAAGATAGTACTTACTTGGTTTCCCTGAGTCTGGTTTTTTTTTTTTTGATTTCCATAGGGATCACTCATATCCCTGACAGAGTTCAGCTTTTAGCAGTAATTAATTACTTTCTAGAAAAATTGTAAGTAAGGGGTTAAGATGACCTTGGATTTTCCTGGTTTCTATCAACCTTGAACCACTCAGGTTCTTGCTCATCATTTGAAGGGACTGTACAATGTGTTATACTGAGCCTATGGACCTCAAAATTGAAAACTGAGCTTTAGAAGATATTTATTCTCTAGGAAATCATAGATGGGGAATTTGAAAGACATTTCTATTTCTTGAAATTTATAGAACCACCCTGACCCCTACCCATGAGTTGAAAGAGGTGTAAAACATGCTACACTGAGCCCCAGGCTATGATTCATGAATCTCATAGAACCTGAAACTTTTGAAATTTGTAGTTACTCTGAGCTCTCTAGAAAAACTGTAAAGAAAAAATTTGGAGGGCTCTGGTTCTCTAGCCCAGAGCCAAAGTACTATGCAAGATCAGACTCAGCAAATGCTCATTTCAAATCCAAAGCTATTCAGATATGCATAATTTATATGCCCAATGATCTCTAAAAATTAGGGCATGAACATGCAAAGAATCCAATCACATGTAAAGAAATTAGTTGGACTCCCAATCTCAGAACATGGATGAAAAACTTGCAGAATACACTTGGAAGTTGGGTCACATAGTACATTGGACATCTAATGTTATCCATCAAAATTGAAGAAGCACTGTGGATCTGTGTGAAAACAAAGGATGGGCTTGTCCATTAAAGTTAAACTTAAAAATTCTCAAGAAAACATCAACCTGCAATTTTTCCCAAGTCTATGCATTGTGCGAAAATTGATCAGAATAAGTAATACAAAACGGGTAGACCTGTAAAAAAAGACCTTTTGATGCTCTGCCATTTGTATTGTGTTTGTTTTAGAATGGTACTGCACAATGCACAATTGTACTACTAACATGCTTTTGTCTATGCATGTACTATGTACTATAGTATGTTCTATAGAAACATATAACCCTAAACACTAAGAACACTTGTTTTTGGATGATTCTTCTATCCTTGGGTCAGAATACCATCACAAGAGGCACTTAGATTTGATGGAAGTCTTATTGGCAATTCTGAAAAGTTGGACGCTACTAAATAGATTCTACACAAACAACCAAGTACCAAAATTTGAACACAATAAAAGGCTTCTCAAAATCCAAGCAAGCAAGATCAGAACCAATGCCGAGTGTCAATGATCCAATACCACTGCCGCCTCTAGCTGGTATACCAACCCAACGCCCTTTCTCTTCCTCGAGCTTCAAATTTGATATATTACCGCCTGCTCAAAAATGCACAAAAAGCTTGCACTCTCCTCGGATCATGATAATCTTAAAAAATAGTGACAGGATAAGGTTTTGTTCTTGTTTTGTTCTTCCTTCAACCGAGGCAAACAATGGAGAGGGAAGGAAAAGAAACTTGGAACAACAAAATGCACAAGACCTAACAGGACCAACTTCTAACTCGCAAATGTTTTGAGTACACAGGTTGAATGTATTCCCTTGTTCTCCTGTGAAGTTTAACTCGAGTCGAAGTCAAAGAGAGTCGGCAACAGTCCAACTTTGTACTGACACAAACATATGCGCAACGGTGTCCCTTGTCAAGCTGTGATCGTTCTCCGTCTTTGGGCACGTTAAGTGCGATATGAAGTAGGTAATCAAGAGAATAAGAAGCAGTAAAAAATATCAACCTCAGAGTTTCCGGTACTCTATGCACCAATCTAAATTTCTCTTGCCAACTCCTTGTCCCGCTTTGTTCAACTTACCTTCGATATTTCTCACCTAGCCCAACCCACTGTACCATATCCGTTCATTATCGTCATACTTGGATCGGATAAATCGATCCCTCGCTTCGGGTATCCGGCGGGGACTTTTTTCTTGTTCTTATCGCTGGACCTGAAAAGTAGAAAAGAAGCGCTGTTAGTAAAGTTTCTCAGGAGGCAAGGTTTGCTAATCAATCAAAAGGGAAAAGGTCTTGTATAGACAAACGAGTAACAAAAAAGCAAGGTTTTTAG
The DNA here is from genome assembly GCA_004369135.1 of Dendrothele bispora CBS 962.96. NCBI lineage: Eukaryota > Fungi > Basidiomycota > Agaricomycetes > Agaricales > Dendrothele > Dendrothele bispora. Next base: position 50,178 of record ML179211.1, on the reverse strand, counting down.
GCACCCAGAAGACGTTGCTTGAAAGTATCGGCCCTCCTGTCCAGTCTTTTCTTCCCTCCAAGCTCCGATCAATCCTTCATCAGCGTGAACGCTTCCGTAATCGTTGACAAAGTCGAAGAGGTGCGAGGTACCGGAATAGAAGACTGAGGCTGATTCTGATGGAAGGGGGCTAGGTCTGAAGTCGTAAAGTGAAGTCGACGATTCGAGATTATCAGCGGAACGTGTATCATGCATACTTACTACAACCATAATCCTAGTAATACTTATTCAGGGAAATGTTAAGAAAGCCACCCAGCTACAGGGTTAAAGTGAGTGAAAACCGCATATATGCATATATACAAACAGCGGCAAAAGGTGTGACAAGAAAAGGAACTGAGGACGTACAACGTGTTCGCATTGGTTGATTTTCGAGTGATCTGGTCTTGGAAAGCCGTCGGATTGACTCGTATCGGATATAGCGATAAGCAAAGTCGAAATTGGAGACATAGTTACGATAGGGTATCTTGTCAAGTATATCTAACTCTATCAAGATTTATATGAGGCAAAAAAGAGCTCGATAGTAACGAACCTTTCCAGTGAGACCCCGTAGCGTCTAATTTTTCTCTTCCTTGACGTTGTCCAGCAATGAGATAGAATCTGCCATGTGAATTCACACCAACACGATAGCACTGCAGGAAAGTAAATGGATAAAAATAAGGGATCAAGTTAACATCGTAAGTCTTACATATGGAACCAAAAGTGCCTATCAAGACTTACCTCGAAAATTGACTCTTGGACCTGTCCGAGTTCGTCTGAATAGCGAATGAACACTTGGGTTCGGATTGCGCCTTTCGTTTCTCTTTGTCTTTCTTCTCTTCTCCCTTTTGCTTTAACCCTTTCTTGGAATTTGCAGTCGCCTGTCAGTGAGGTAGACACCGCAAAGAAGCGGTTGCCGACTTCTGTGGTTGAGAGCTCAACACCATGGATGATGTCGTTGATGAAGAATACGAGAGAAGGTTCAGAGTAGCAGATGACACAGACCAGGAGGCTGTAAACGAGATTGAGTGGTTGGGTAATAAGTGGTACGAAGAGGCCCGGGGCATGTACCATTCGCTGGCTCTCTAAGCCACATGTCTGGAGCAGAAGACGAAGGATTAGAAGCAGTATGCCCTGTTGAAGTTGTTGCTATGGTGATAACAAATGGGATGCAAGGTTTGACGTCGACGTTTTGCCAGTTGTAGTGCGTGGTTGTCTGTAAAAGTTGAAGGACCATCACGTCATCGTGAAAGTGTTTCGACCACGGTCTGTTCGGTCCGTCATCCATAATTGGACACATTACCCAAACTGGACACAGAGCACAGCCTTTGACCGTCAGCTTTTTTCGTTACTTCTACGAAGGATGAACGAGGTCAGGCATAGCTATAGACGCTCCGGGCCCGGGACGACCTCCTAGTCTAGCGTAATTGGATCAAGTCATTTTACTTACTAGCACTTGCTTTGTCAGACCTCAAGCGTGTTGTATCCTTCCAAACGCCTCTCCATGCGCATCATCGTGAATATCCGAGTAAACGGTACGTCCATCTGGTTCATAGTACCTTTTTTAAGCGGTACCGCTTTGATCGTGCCGCTTCACCTTCCCTTTCAACCCAGTTCTCGCATCCACCACCAGGTACTATGACATAGCTGGCCTAATCATTCCAATTCCCCTTCTTTTCATCCTTTCTCGTCTTCGCAACCTTTCTGCGATCTTTAATCCGGTTTGTCCTCCTCTTGAAATGGTGCTTGTAAAGACAAGTTGGACAAGGCAAGATGCGTTAAAGCCAAACATTCTTATTTCGGCTTTGCAGACCAGAGCAGAGCGTTTCTGGATCAATCAATCGAGAGCCGGCAACTCTGGTCAATGACAGCCAGGATCATCAAGGAACCTGCAGTAGCGAGCTTTACAAATGGGTTCCTCTTTCAATCTCAACTCGCGACGAGACTCAGAAAATCTCCCAAGAAATCATGGTCCCTGATCGGGAGCATCGAGTCACTTGCCAGGAGGTGAAAAGTTCCTGTCCTGGTTGTCTAATGTTCTCTTCTATTAGTTAATTTTATGAATCTCGTCGATTATCAACTATCTGGCAACAGAATGAATACGAGGAGCTTATTCGGACCGTCGAGATACAGTGAGTTTGAGCATCCAGCTAATCTTTAACGGTTCATTCCTTTCCTTATGATCACTTTCCATTAGACTGCGTCAATTCTGATCACATTGAATCGATAGCTCTATCTGGAGCAACCTCTCTTGTCTCCCATGTCAGGATCGATGTAATTTTTATCCTCCTCCCTGCTAATCAAAACCTAATTTTGTTTCTCTGGTATTGTAGCTATAGTCCACCGACAGCCTGTCGAGATAATTGTGCTGTATAAGTAGTCGGATCTTTTACTGGCAAGCGGGACGAGGTCCTTGTATAACAAAAGTGAGTTGTTTTAGTATATTGGATTCCTGTAGGAAATCTACTGATATGTACACCGGAATTCTGGATAACTTCTGATTGTGTCAAATGGGCAGATAAATAGTATACACGTTGTAACGCCATGAACTTGATTATTATTGAATCAACTCGAAACTCAAACGACTATTTTGACTTTGGGCCCTTTCTGTATTATCCGAGAGGGTCGGGTTTCGTGGATATATGGTGTAGATGAATCTCTAATCAAGAGAGGAGTCGGATACATCTTTCCTTGAACGAGACCATAAGAGTGACTCAAAAAGACTGCTCGCTGAGCAGAGTAAGTGGTATAGAACGAGTAAAATATACATATACACAAACAGCACGTAAGTATGAATATCATTCCATCAGCATCAGCTCTGCTTCCGCTTCTCTTGTACCAGGTTAAACAGAACAAGACCAGCCCCGACCTCTGTGCCTCCCTAAACACATTTCGAATGGAGCTTGGGCGGGCCGCTTCCGCTTCGCGTCAACTGATAATATTAAAAACAAAGAAATTTGATGTCTTCAAAAGTATGAAGTGCCGGCATAAAATCGAAAAATGCTATTGAGAGTCGATTTAGGCGTGGACATGGAAATATGGAAAACTGTAACAAAATCCAACTTCAATGAAAGGTTATTGGTAGTAAAAGTCAGTCGGCATTTCTTCAGTGATTACAAGGGAATGAGAAGCGAATTGGAGACCATTGTTTTTGTGGACAGTGACTGTTATGAAATATTCTCTCCAAAGCCTAAACCTGATCGAAGTATTTCCCTTGAACTGCGCTCTCAAACCATTTTCTTGATAGGATTCCCAGATTTCTTTAGATGTCTCCCTGCCAATATCCTGAGGTTTATGAACCCATACTTCTCCACTTTTGTTGATCCCGATTGCAATTTTGCCGTAGTAATCAAGGATGCGACACGCACTAGAGGCTTCTTTCGACAGGGAGAGGTAGCGACAGTGGTCATCTGATGGCCCACGATCAGATTGATTTGGGGGAAAGGCGTTTCGAAGCGAATCGCCCGGTATTTCAATGAATTGGGATTGGGGACACCGCAAGGTTGGTATCAATGAAGACATTGTGTAATTGATCTCAATCTCCCTTACTGTGTATTGAAATGAGGTCCGCCCTGTGATGTGCACGGCAGCAGTTACAAAGCCACCAGATTCCAACTCCATTGTTGATCTGTCTACGTAACGTGCACCTTCGACAAGACCTATTTTCGAGGATTTCGAAGGCATCATCCAAAGTATTCCTCCACCTTCTTTTGACGCGGCAAAGGAAATGTGAACCATTTCATTGCTATGGCGACAGCTAAGGCTGACAGTGAACGGATGCGATGACCAAAATTTAGAAGAAGGAACACTCTCGCCATCGCGGGTCACGATCACGTTCTCAAAGTGTTCTTCAGCGGCGGGAAGGAGACGGATGTGGTTGAATAAGTAATTGTAGTAGACCTTCGTTGTCTTTCTAGATGGTGAAATCTCTTTGACAATCACCTCTTGTACACTATCGGGTGTCTCAAAGGAATGTAGAACCACCTGGTCTGGACGATAGCGAATGTAGTGCCCGTCAGTCGTTTTCTGAAGGTAAATACTGCACATATCCCCATCGACTTGGCAGTTCAATGATACTTGAGCTATGTCATGTCTGATCTGGACAACAGGAAAGTGAATACGCAAGCCGTTGTTGTTGAACGAGAAGGATGTGTCTCCATCAAAACTCGCTCTAGAAATCCCCACTCTGCCAGATGCCTTGAACTCATCAGGAGACTGTGCAAGCAGTCCTCTGGGATCGCATTCAACTACCTCCCCATTCTCGTCCCTCTTGCAATCAACAACCCAAGCAAAAATGCTCCGATCATCAGATATCTTGATGATCTCCTGCTGAAGTCGCATGAAAGCCTTGGCCTCTCCTTCTCCATAAATCGGTGGCATGCATATATCGAACAATCCCATTAGCGAATAGGCTCGGTCCTCTGGTCGAGTCGTTTTCCTGAATGCTGCCCACGACATTTTCTGGGCGATACTATATTTCGTGAGGTCGCCATCCTCGAGGAGTCTGACAGGAACGGAAGTGATGACGGAGATGACATCCCGCAAGCTATATCTAGTCCCGATTTCCTCCCATGAATGATCCAGAAAGATGACCGATGTCGAGGGGGCTATCAGCTCCTGCAAAGTCCAGCCTCTCGTAAACCACTTGCTCTTCGAAAAGCGTGATCCGGGATCCCTAGGGTCCTCCTCGCTCGCTGCATCGGATAAATATACGTAGCAAACTCCAGCATTTTCGTAGAGCCGGTACATAGAGTTGATGTTCTCAGACAGCTCAGCGCTACTTGATTTATCAATACAGCATGAGTCAATCCAAATCCATTCCCAGTCATACTTCCGAGCTTGGGAACAAGCACCTTTAACCTTTTTCCAACCAGCTTCAAGTTCTCCCCCATCATACTCATCATCCATCTCACTCACCACGTCACTATTAGACTTGTCCCCAGACACCTCCATGTCAGAATTGTCCCCAGACACCTCTATATCAGACTTTCCCCCAGACACCTCCATATTAGACTTGTCCCCAGACACCCTCCTATTAGACTTTTCTTTGACCCGGTTCTGAATGTCTTGAAATGTTACTTCTTTTTCCCCCCAGGTATGAGAGAGAATAGCATAGTCTGGAATATCGGCGTAAAAGCTTTTAAGAGTGAGTGTTCTTGTGTTGAGAAGATACATGATAAAAGTGTCAAAGTATATTGTGAAGCTTTAAAAACGAGGAGTAAATTCCTGCTATTGGAATGTCTAGACAAATTAGAGAACATACCTTGGAGGGGAAAGGGGAGCAAAGATGCAATGTGAACACGTGTAAAGCGTAGGTTTTATAAGTGTTGAACCCTAACCGGTGATGGCCGGTGGCAGTTGAGATCTCAATACAGTCGACCATCCAATTGATAACAGTGTTCATCTCTAATCGGCAGTTTACTTACAGCTATTTCAAGTACATAAGGCGCGGCCGAAAATTTCTTCCGCAAGCTCTAGTACACTCGCTTCTCCATATTTTCCCTCGATTCCTGCAGATATGAACTCCTGTGACCTATATGCAGGTCCACATGCCAATATTATTATATTTTGTAGAATACTCATTTTCACTCCCTGGGGGCTTACTTGGTAAAGTCAATGAGAATGATTGCCGGATATAGTCAACATTGAGAGCCGCTCGAATCTTCAAGAATTGATAAAAAAATAAAGTGAAATGAGTGGCCTACAACGCTCGGAAGATTGGGCTCAGAACAAGTTCTGACATGCGTGGAAAAATCCGGCCACGCCTTATGTACTTGAAATAGCTGTAAGGGGTATAAAAGAGGTTATATGAACGACATTTTCATCGGAAATGGAAAATTGGTGATCTACGGATGGGAAAACGGAATTTCCCTTTGAGTCCGGCTTTTTTGCTTCGATTTCCATTTGTATTAAAGTGTACCATATTAATTAGCAAAATAAGGATTTGGAAATGACCATACAGCTTCTATGCTGTGTCACCAAGCTCCATATGGCTAGCATCACCCACTTGGACCTTAAAGAAGAAAATTGGTGTGGAAATGAAACACCCCCATGATCAAAATAATCAACTTCAGCTAGATATGCCGGTAATACTGTTTAGGAATAAAAAATTGTCTCTTTTTGACAGGTTTAGTTATTGCTTCTGCTTAACTTTGGGATAGGTTTGGGCCTCTGTGTGTTTCAGTGTGTTGGTGCTTTTCTGAGAAAATAATGCATTGAAGTGTCATTGCCTTGAGTGATTTTTATACAGTAGAAAAGGGTGTGTTTGATCAGAGATCTGATCTTTCATGCACAATAAGGAGAAAGATCATAATGGATTATACTGAGCTTATGTACCTCAAACTTGGAATCTGAGCTTTAGAAGATAGTTACCCTCTACGAAAATTGTAAATGGAGAGTTTGAAGTACATCTGTATTTTCTGAAATCCATACTAGAGCCACCTTGACCCTCCTGACCATGAATTAAAGGAGGTGTGCAATACGCTACACTGAGCCTCAGGCTATGGATCTCAATCTGGGAATCAGAACTTTTGGAAGTAGTCACTCTGAGCAATGATCTCTAAAAACCAGAGCATAAACATGCAAGGAATCCAATCACTTGTGAGAATGTGTTGGACTTCCAATCACATCAGAACATGCAATTGGGAACATCCAATATTACCTGTCAAAAATTCAGGAAGTGTGGAATCATGGACCTGTGCAAAAGCAAAGAATGAACTTATCCATTGAAGGTAAACTTTCAAAATTTCCAATAAAATGTCAATCTGAAATTTTTCCTTGCGGAAGAACACTAGCCTGTTAAAAAAATGTGTGCAAGGCCCAGATCTATTGCCCAAAATAAGACAAAATTGGATAGACTTGGAAAAGAAAGATATTTTTGATTTTAGCAACACGTGCATTGTATCTGACTTAGAACAGTACACAATCATACTACCAGCATGGCTTTTGCCCATATATGTATTAGAGTATAGACATATAACAATAGGACCACTTGGTTTTCAAAAAGAATTAACATGACACACCGGGGTGTGAACACCTATAGTATACATTCCAAAATTTGAGAACTTCTTACAATATGTGTGTACAAGCTATGAGTAAAGGTAACCACAAAATCCAGTTATTAGTGTATGTTCTCTTTGCATGGGTGCTGCAGCTGCTGCAGCCACTGGTCTAGCCGGCACTGGTTGACAAATTCTGACTGTATCTGGCAGTCCCAATTTCCAAAGACAATCTCATATTCAGATTTGCTCCTGCAAGCTGGAGGGTACCCACTACCCAGCACACATCACATTATGACTCAGTCCTTGTGGCACTGGGATGAATACCACTCACTGACAGCTGTTTGAAATGTAAATATACTTGGATCTATGATGCTGTTAAGAGAATGAAAAGCTTTCAACAGGATCATTTCAACATCCAAAATGACACCCCAAGGAGAAGGAATTCATTCACAACTGGGGTCTGTTATGGTTGGACAATAGGATGGCTTTGAACCAGAAATCAAACCCAAGCTCAGCAAGAGAAATAAACTCTTTCATCTAGGGTCAGGAATTATCAAATTATGAATAAGGAAAAAAGATGGATTTCATAGGATGTCTCGTTGATACCTTCAAGTACAAAATTTGAACACAATGAAAAGCTTTTTATAGTGAAACTCCAACCAGTGAAGATCAAAACTAATGGCAAGTATCAATGATCCAATACCACTGCCACTTCCAGCTGGTATACCAACCAAACTTCTTTTTCCCTTCCTGAAGCTCCAAATTAAATGCATTACCGCCTCCTCGGAGACTCATAAGGCTCTTACACCCTCCTCACAATCGGACCACAATAATCTTAAAACATAGAATCCAAAAGTGATAGAATAAAGTTTTATTCTACCGTAACCGCGGTAAACAATATAGAGAGACGAAAAAAAAGATACGTTTGGATGCAAGATACTTATCACTAACCAGATTTCTGACCCGTAAATCCATGACGCACATTGATGAACCCTTTGCCCTCCTGTGAAGCGTAACTCAAGTTGAAATTGCAAGTCAAAGGTATGTCGAAGAGTCGGCAACAGCCCCAACACCACTATATGTCAATGCCTCGATGACTTCCTTTGTCGAGTAGTCGTCCTCTTCTCTATTGGGAACGTCATGCGAAATTTGAACAAAACAAAGAGAAAATAAGGAGCAGAGGAAAAAAACACAACGCACAAGTTTCCCAGAATTCTTGCACTCCATGCACCGATCTAATTTTTTTTACTCCTTGTGCACTTAGTTTGGCTCGTCTTCGACATTTCATCTGGCCCGACCTCTTTACTATATTCGTTCGTCTTATCGTAACAAATCGGACAATCATCCCTCGCTTAGGGCATCCGGCGGGGATTTTTCTTGTTCTCATTCTTGTCGATGGACCTGAAAAGTAGAAACGTTGTTAGTAAAGCTTCACGGGAGGGGAGGATAAGATTTACAGATCAAAGGGAAAAAAGTCTTGAAAAGACAAACGAGTAACAAAAGAAGCAAGGTTTTCACGCACCCAGGAGTTGTTTGTATCGGCCTTGCCCAGTCTTCTCCCTCCAAGCTCCGGTCACTCTTTCATCAGCGTGAACGCTTCGTAATTACTGACAAGATTGAGGAGGTTCGAGGTGCCAGAATAGAAGGCGAGGCTAATTCTGATGGAAGGGAGGCTCTGAAGATGCAAAGTGAAATCGGCGGTTTAAGATTTATCAGTGGAAATGCGTACTATTTACACGTATTTTTATCCCACAGCTCTGATCCTAGTAATACTTGGAGAATTTTTAAGAATATGAAGCAGCTGAACGATTAGAGTGAGTGAGAACCGCATATATGCGAAGAGCGCCAAAAAGGTATGACAAGTAGACGAGGAAAGAGATTGAGGACGTACAATGCATTTGCAGTGGTTGCCTTTCAAGTGATCTGGGCTTGTAAATCAAGCGATATCGGATGTAACGAGAAATTGGAGACATGCAGCTACAACGGAGGATCCTGTCAAGCATATACCTCCCTGGATTTCTAAAACAAAGCATAGAGCTAAACAGAAAAGAGTTAAATACAAACGAACATTGGTGAATCCCTGTACTGTATAATCCTTCTCCGTTTTGGTGTTGCATATCGACGAAAATGGAAGTGGATCTGCACCAACACATAGCACCACAGGCAAGATAGAACGCACGGGTCAAGTTAACGTCGTAAGTCTTACATACGAAACCAAAAGCGACTATTGAGACTTACCTTGAAAATTGACTCTTATACCTGTCCGAGTCCGTGTGGATACCCATTGGACACTCAGGTCTAGATTGTGCCTTGCGTTTCTCCTTGTCTTTCTCCCCTTTCCCTTGTCGCTTCCCTTTCTTGGAATTGGGACCCACTCGTTTCAGTGGGGTAGATACCACAAAGAAGCGGCCGCCGACTTCTGGTGTTAAGAGCGCAGTTCTACGTATGAAGGCATCGACGAAGGATAGAGGGAGGGTTTAGATTAGCAGATGACACGGAGTGGGAAGCCAAGATTGAGTGGACGGGTAGTAGTACGAAGAGGTCGTGTACCGAAACTACACGTCTGGATTAAAACTGTAGAAGACGAAGGGTTGGAAGTGGACAAGACCGGTTCAAACTGTTGTGATAGGATGCAGAGTTTGACGTACGTAGAAGACCATTGCGTCATCGTGAAAATTTTTTTTAGGATCTCACGGCGACCGTCCGGTCCGCTAGGTCCCTCTTCCATAACTAGACACGGAGCACAGCCTTTGACCGTCAGCTTTTTTCCGCGAAGGATGAGGCTGTTGTAACTACGAGGCCCAGACACAGCTATAGACGCGCCAGCTCCCGGACAACCTTACAATCTAGCGCAACTGTCGGATCAAGTCATTGGCCATCAGCAAAAGCCCAGGGATCTGCACAGGCCTGGGATGGCTCTGAAAGGCCTGTGATGGCTCATACATTATAAGTAGTCATCACAGGCATTTTCTAAGTACATGAATGTGAGAATATACAAGCATTATTTAGAAGGGAACCATTGTTTCTTGTAGCAGCATTATGTTTAATATTGAATCAATACACATGATGCCAAGTTTTGAAATAATGGGTAGTCAAAAAGAGGTAATAAATACTATGTTATCTGTTCTGGTTCATTACAATGTATAGGCTAGAAAAGACAATACATAATATGAAATCTATTTAAGATTTTCCATGATTATGCAGCCTGGAACAGACAAGCCAGAATATAACATCTCTCACATATTCCCCATGATGTTCAGTATGTAAAAGACACAAACATAATGTATACACTGTCACAGACCATACATAATCTGTTGTCTCTTGAAAGTTATCTATAATGTTCAACTTGTATCCGAAAAACAATAATTTAGGGGCTATTCAAGTTCTCACAAATTAGTAGAGCAAAATCAGACTTGTCGAGCCTTTTCAAGATTTAACAGGTATTCAAAAAATTACATTATATGCGATATTTATGACAATAGCAAGGTATGTAGGTAGATCATGCAGCTACCGCATCATGCGTGGTACTGGAAACAACACAGCCGGAATTAGGGGTAGACTATGAAAGTATTAAAGTATACTGGCAATTAGTAATGTCACGACAATGGCAAAGCAAAGGCTCGTATCTTTGAGAAGATGACATTAATGAAACAAATGAGAAGAAACAAAGAATTGACGTACCAATAAATGAGTCCATCAAGAAAAGCTTAATAAATTAAATCGGAAAATGAGTACGGGAATGATACAAGACTTAGAAATGACTGACCAAATGTCAAGCTAGGGAGCGACAGGGGCACTATTATCAACGGAATTATCTGTTGGCGGAATGTTGGTGCTGTCGCCATGGGAAGTGTCACGAGAGGACATATGATCACTAGACCGGTTTGGATCGTGATTGGCTTTATGTCCAGAGCCAGTCGAAGTCGTATTACCGGAGGATTTAGATGATGAAGGCGTGTTCGCAATTGCTACGTTGCGTTTACGCCGGACAAGAGCTTGAATCATGTTGAGAGAACTGTCTTCATCATCATCAGAGCTGAGACCGCGAGCTTCTTCGCCAGTGGGGAGCATCCAGCCGAACATCCTAAAATCTGTTATATACATATCATATAAAAAGAATAAAGCCGAAACACGCACTCGTTCCATTCCTTCAAGAGTTGGGTATTGAACTCTTCATCCATCAATTTCGGAATCTCGAATAGGGCAATCACGGCGTCGAAAGCCAACTGTTTGACAACGGCACCATCATCAGTTCTCCAGTCATCTGATGCGGAGAGGGAGTGACGCAACTAAAAGGGCATTGACATCCAGTAATAAAACAACAAACAGAAAGTTCCTACCAGCAGGGATGTATAGGCAATGTGTCGGTATGTAATCTCTTGTATGTTGTACCTGTATGCCTTGCCCGATCTCTTGACACGAAAGCGGCTTTCAGGCTCACCGTCAGTGAAGTCATCGGCCGTAGCCTTCCCGAAGTAGATGTTTACAAAGACCTGTAGGCCATTAGTCGAAAGAAACAGAAAAACCGCAAAATTACCTTGGCCAGTAATTGACTACGTAATAGATGCTCAAGAACGAAATCCTTCCCTTGCGAGGCCGCAGCCCCACCGTTAAAGTGCAGTGCACTACAACTGATATAGATATGGGCTGTGTGGCTGAGTATAGTAGATATCAATATATCAACAATAAGATCACTCTAGAAATAAAGCAATCTCAAAGCCAATACACCAATGAATACTAAACTAATCCTCAATATGTAGTGTATGCGAGCGAGTCTGGGGTTCGGAGACAGAATCCTTTTGCAGCAAACACACAAAACAACAGTGAAGCAAAGTTTTAATCAAGTCTGGAGTTGAATATTCTAGTCACGACTCAATATATCAACAGATATCTAAGTCTAGACAAATACACAAAAGTAAACGTGAGGTCTATACACTCAAGTGAATGTAATGTGATTGATTCGGTTGTGGAAGTAAAGGTATCGATGATGATAACCCCGCGATACAAGTCTGAATGGCTTTCGAGGCGAAACAGGGGCTTGTACTACTTGAAATATATCTGAATGGCTTTCGAGGCGAAACAAATATATAACCAATGAAGAAAACACTTAATAAAGTATCTTCCCGCAATATAATCTAATGGCTTTCGAGGCGAAAAGACTATATTACTTGCTGACCAGTGCGAATGGCTTTCGAGGCGAAACCACTGATTCAACCGACAGTTCAGAGTTAACCAATTTAACTTCTGAAAAGGCACAAAGTAATCACCAACGAAATTTATACTATTGAGCGGAGAAATTGAGTATCTACAAAATCTCGTACTCTTCCGGAGCCGACTTTCGGGTTAAACAAACTTTAAAACAACAAAGGTATGCTTTTATGATACTGGAGATCTCCTCCTGAATCAGCTGTCCTAAGTGCGAGCAAGAACCGTACTACAGTCACTGGAGTACCTAGCTGTATCTACTGCCCTTTTATATGTACAGAGTAAAATGAAAAATAAAGAAACTATTTTATCTAGGAGATCTACAGTCCTCCTACTATATATGGTATGTAGAAATAAGCTTTCGTAATTTACGTGCGTGTCACAGTCCGTATATAGAAACTTCGTTACTTATTTCGTCTTTCTAAAATAATTCTTTCAAGTCTGTACTTGTTTATTCTAATCTAGATTTATTGTCGCGCCTCCGTGTACTGGCCGACGAGTCATCTAGTTGACAAGTCCTGACTCGACTTTTTCTAATATCTGGACTCTCATTGGTTGAGAGTCATACTCTGTCAAATTCTGTCATACCGGAGCCCTAGGCGGGTCTGCGGATAAATTTGTAGTATGCGCCCAACGTCGTCATACCCCTAAATCTAGTCATAACGAGTCACCGGTCTGTCGGACTCCTGTATCTTTTATCCTGATTAAATCAAATAAGTGGAACTTGTTTCTAGAAACGTTGCTCCGCCCCTCTGGATCTGTTCTCTGTAAGGCACGTGATCGTCGCAACCGATCATCGCTCTAGATTCTATTTAGATTTAGACTTTAGACTTGACTTTAGTCTGGACTCGAAGATAATTTTAGTCTGGAGTTAATTCTATTCCCTTGGATCAGGACATAATTATATTTATATTAGCCACAGTGGTATCAGCCACTTCCCCTAGGTCTGGAGGACTCATTCTGTTTTACTTGGCAAGGTCCAAGCTGAAATGCTTAGCATAGACTTCTCATAACTAGATAAATCAATTAATCTACCATAGTCATGTAGTCACTTCTATCATCTCTGGATACGATTTTCCTTGTGGAACAAGTCTGGACTTAATATGTATTGACTTAATACAATTATTCCTCTTGACTATCAGTCCGGGACTCACTATAGTCCTCTATTTCCCTTATTACTAATACTATAGACATTCAGGATTTAATAGTAAATCGCGAAAAATCTACGGTATTGATTTTCTAGCGTATTATCTCCCCCACACTAAAATAAAGACCGTCCTCGGTCTGGAGGTAACCCTTATTTTAGTGTCCAAATCAACTCTAGAGTCAAATCAAGTCTAGAATCGATTTCTCGATTCCCATTCTAAGTTTGAATTGCGATAAGGTTCCGATCTCGTCCGAACTTAATTCTCTTCACTCGTGAGGCTTCTTGTTACGTTTCACATTCTACATTCTTCATCAAGAATTTTCTAAGTCCCGTTAGGTCACGTGTTCTTCTGTTTAAATGATTCCTTAAAACAGGGACTCGACAAATTTCTTTCTAACTTTCTCCCCTACGTGTATCACACTTTGTAACACCCTTGTAGACGTTTCTTTAGCATGCCCCTCTCAATCGACGCGTATTCTATGATATATGACGCGTCCGAACGCGTCCGCAAGGCAATAGCCCCTCACTGGAGTGATATGGCTAAATGCAAAATCTCTTGGACGGACTGCCAGGCGTTCCTCTCAACGATCGAAAACGACTTGCAGACCCTTTCTCTAGCCGCCGCTTCCTCTGATACTCCCCTTCCTACGGTGCATATGATGACCGTACTAAACCTCGCCTCCCTTGCTTTAATTCCTGACGACCAAGATCTTCCCATTTGGGCGTTGGACCACCATCGAATTAATGACTTCAAAAGAGTAATCAAGGTGCTTCCTCTTTTTTCTGAGTCTTTGCTCTGTCTAACTCTTACATTTTCTCTTTTGAATAGACTGTGGCTGGGACAAAGGCCTTCAGCTGGGTTACTCCGCTGCCCCGCAACCAATATGGCGCCTTGCCCGATCCTGTGAGTCGTTATCGACTCTTTTTCTTTCTATTCTGACCTTTTAATTAGTATGATATCCCTCTTTTGGACGATGAAGACGCTGCGCCACCTGTGGTGCCACAACCTGCTCCTCCCGTCCCTGGGCCTTCCCATACTAACATCTCCTCTTCAAGTATTAACCTAGACCCTACCGACGACTCTCGACAAAAGTCCGTCGATCGCCAAATAGCTGATAAGGCCTCGACTGCCCCAGCCCCACCAAAACCACGCATGAAGACCAAAACGACTACTGCACAGCCGAGTAACCTTCAGGGTGAACCTTCGGTCGTTATTTATCGTAAACCCGTTCAACAACCTGCCGTCGAGACTCCTCGTGAACTTACACCGAAGCCGCTTGAGGACAAGCCTGATGAAGACAAGTCTAGAGAAGACGCGGCTGCGCCGGACGACTCTCTTGCTTTGCGCAGGACCCCTCGAGCTGCTGCCCGGGTAAGTCTTTTTCTTGTTGCTACTTATTCTTTTATTCTAATTAAATTCTTTTTCATAGAAGACCAAGGAAGCCCTCGATATTCAGGTTAAGAACTCTCGAAAGGTACGTGTCTAGAGTTGCTCCTTGGTCTACTTTTTATTAATTCTAGAGTTGTTTTTCAGCGCCCTCGTGAATCTTCTCCTGAGGCCGACGACGACTACAAAAACTCCAACGCCGATAGTTCAGACGAGGAATCCTTGGCTGTTGCTACCAAAAGGCAGCGTCAGTCCAAAGATACTACCACTTCTTCTAAAGCTTCGTCCTCAAAAGACACCGGGCCCTCGAGGAAGACTTCAACTACCAAAACTGCCGCAAGTGGATCTTCCAAGAAGACCACTGCTAACAAAGATGCCAACAAGAAGAAACCTGCTGTCAAGAAGGCCAGAACTCCTGCTCCTTCTAAAATTGACAAGGGCAAACGCAAGGCGGTGTCCGAGAACCCCGAGTCCGAAGAAGTCGACGCCGAGCCTCCTAAAGCCAAACCCGACTACGATCTTCCTGGAAAAGTACGTTTCCTTGTTATCTTTCTTTATTATGTCTATTTATTTATTCTGGTTATTAGGTGGTCGACAGTGCATTCCTCAGAGGTCGGATGGCGTTAGTCACCGCTGATCTCAAGAAGCTGGAAACTCCTCCCGGCTTTTCTGGACTTGAGACCCTCCCTTACCTTACACCCGCTGAATACATTGCCAATGACACCCAAAACACTCGTGTAAGTCTTGAGTCCGTTTAGTCTAGACTCACATTGAATACTGACTTGTTCTTTTCTTTTTAGCTCTTTCCTGTTCGACCAGGGCGTGCCGCTAGTACCACTGAAAAGGACTACCCGGACGTCTTTATCGCTTCTCACCGGCTTGGTGCCGGTTACTCTCTTAAGGACCTTGTCGAGACAACCCGCAACATTGGTGCTGTCCGACAAATTGTCGCTGATCACAAGGTGGTGACCTGTGCTGCTTGTGCAGCCGGTACTCATACCAGAACTTGTGTCCCCATGGGTGTCGGTCTTCCCTGTGTCGCTTGTCGCGGCTCTGGAATTCCATGCTCACTCAATTCCGAGCTTGATCGTCTCGAGGTTAGTAGCAGGACTGGGTACGAAGTATTTGCTCAATGCTCTCCCGGTACGTCTACTACTTAGTTATTTTCTTTTTCATTTTCTAACTGTGGTTATTTTAAGTCATTGCCAACCAACTTCGACGGATCAATGCCACAACTTCGAACTTTGTGACCGCGTCTGGACTTGCCGATTCTATTAAGTTCAATCTAGGTTCCGAGGTTGCCGTACTTCGGAATCTTCTTTCTAATCCGGCACGCGTTTTCCATCAGTTGAAGGCCGCTAACCAGGACCTCAAAATCACTACCGAGTTGGTCTCCGAAATTGGACAATTGGCCGGCTGGACGGTCTCTTACAGCAAAACGGACATCGAGGGCTTCTTGGCGCAACCGGCTCCTGCCGAGGATGCATCCTTCCATTCTGTTGCCGCTGCTGCTAGTGAGATCACAACCGTCCCTCCTCTCAGTACTTCCAACTTCTTCCTCCCGGTCGGGAATAAACCTACCCCGATCGACATTAATCAATGGGCTCATTTCATGGACGCTCAGAATCCGATGAGGCCAGCAGTCAACGCTGCCTTGGAAGCCGGTGAGCAATATCCTATGATTGTTCTTCCTCCCGAGGAGGGTAAGTCTTGTTCTTTCCCTTTATCTATTCTCAAAGTCTCTAATCTGTTGCTTTACAGTGTCCGTAAGTGACGTTGCGGTCCCTACCGCGGTTCATCCAGGCTCTGTAAGTGCTTATTTCTAGACTTCTAGCACTTTTCATTTTTCTCCAGACTAAACTCTTTAATCTAGACTCGCGACTCTCCGGTTCATAATGAAGCAACCCCTTCTATCTCGATGCCCATTCCGACCATCGAGGAGACCCGGTCTCGAGACGACTCCTTCGACGAGGCCTCTTCAAGAGACGAGGACGCTACCAAGGCCTTCGATCGTTCCATGATGTTGGAGACCCCGGAGACGTTCCTTCATTCGTAAGTCAACTTACTCTATAGAAATCCTTCTTTCTTTCATGTACACTCTTTTAGTTCGGTGCAGCGTTCTTCTCCACCAATCGAGGTTCTCCCCCAGGAAAAGGATGAAGACAATCGTGCCAACAACGACGACGATGAAGACGAACAAGACATCGAGGAGGACTTAACAAACCAACTCGACTCCTCTCCTATTCGACCTTCGACGACTCGCTGATTCGGTCTAGTTGGGAGCTTTCTTGGGAAATCCGGCGATCTATTTGGACTTTCTGCACGGCCTATGGCCATATATTTTTGTTGTACCACCGTCCCCAATCTCGCGAACTTTTTATGTAGCCTTACACCTGTGTGTACCCCCGCAGCATAGTCTAACTTTACTTATAACAGTAGTTACTATGTCTGCTTATATCTGTATTGCAATCTATCGTGCCAGCCTACGTGGCTGATGAACTTGTTTTATTTCTTTGTGTGACCTAGGTTGAGTCTAGAGTCGATTGTCAAGTTAGACTTTCTTGTCCAGACTTGATTCGATCACTTTCTCCTTCTACTCCAGACTTGAATCCTGACTTGGAACCAGTAGTCTGGTCTCGATTTCTGGATCTACGATGAGTCCTAACTGTCCAAATCGGTGAAACTTGCTAATATCTGTTCTCAGGTCTCTCCTGGTTATACGAAGTAGCGCAAATAAGCGACGGACAACACATTTCCTTATTCGATAGATCCGCAGATTTAAGGCTGGACACGGATGCATTCGCGGATATCCGTCATCCGAACCTGCCGGTTTTTTCATCTGAAAAATGTCTATCTGCATCCGGATTCATCCGGGCCAATAGATACCTGCATCCGGTCCATCCGACCGGCAGGTATCCACAGATGCCGGATATCTGCATCTGCAGATATTATAAACCTGCAGGTATTGAGTGTCTGCTCACAAAATTTGATCATATACAGTTATCAAAGCCATAGATTTGTATATATAATAATAAAACATCTATTATTACTTATTTAGTGAGTTAATGGTTCTCAGTTAGGCAATAGACCATATTTGGTTGTGTTGTACATCATTTTGAAGATATACAAAAGCCACACATCTTTCATTTCTAGAAGTAATCATACAAACTTCTGGTTGGGTCGTTATTTGTGTTTCTAGAAATTGTGGCACCATTTGATATAGGTGGAAAGGTCATATATAAAAATGTGGAACCTAATCCAGTGTGTACAGATTGATGACTTGCACAGATTTTATTTCTAGAAGCTGTTCTCAAACTCAATATTTAAAGTACAAAAAGGCCCTAAAAATCCTGTGTAACTACAAATGTATGGATGTACATTATCAAATCAAAAAAAAATTATTACTTCAGTGTGACTTGTTTTATTTAGTATCCTTCTGCTGTTTTTGAGAATGCAACATCTAGGGCAGGCTCAAAGTCACACTGTTGTAGCAGTCTTCTGATTTAGTCCATAGATTCATAAATTCTTGCACTCTTGCCTTCAAATATTGAGTTTGAGAACAACTCCTAGAAATGAAATCTGTGCAAATCATCAATGTATACACACAGGATCAGGTTTCACATTTTTTTATATAACCTTTCCACTTATATCAAATGGTGCCACAATTTCTAGAAACACAAATAACTACCCAACAAGAAGTTTGTGTGATTACTTCTAGAAATAAAAAATGTTTGGCTTCTTGGTATCTTCAGAATGATGTACAACACAAATTGATATGTGGTCTGTTGGCTAAAATCTTAACTGAAATTGATTGACCTACTAAATAAGTAGATTGAAACCTCAACTATTGATATGTAGATACAAAATGGCATTGAATATATTGAATTCAAACCTAAAATAACATGTTTGTATATGGTACAGAGCTAGAGGCAGCTAGTTAGCAAGTGATGATATTGATCTCAAAGTGAATTTGAATCTTTTCTGCATGAATTTTGAGTATTAAACAGTGAAAATATACTATGTACGGATGCCGGATACCTGCAGGTTTTTCAAGATTTCCCAAAATCTTGATCCGCATCCGGCAGTATCTGTATCTGCAGGTTGCGGATGAATTTTTTATCCGGACCGGCAGGTTTTCCCACGGATAACCTGACAGGTACCGGGATAAAACCGGCATCCGTGTCCAGCCTTACGCAGATTACATCAATATGTACTTAGAAAAATCGAAAAATTCGCGGAAATTCCGCAGCCGTCTAGCATGCGTCAATACTCCTTCTCCCCATTCGAAAAATAAAGCAACTGTCCTCAGTTGCCTCCCCCAGATCTACATTTTCTTCAACGATTTATTCGTAGATTTATTCTTGTCCTAAAATATATTCTTTTTATTCTAGACTCGCAGTATATAAGGTGGATGTTTTACTCATGTTTCGATAGGTCTTCTACCGAAACCATTTCTCAAACTGCGTTCTATAAACTTTCTATCTCTTTTCCTTACTGCCCTTTTTGCTCTACACGTTGCTATCGATGTCGAGTTCAACAACTGCGACTACGATCGACGCCTTCGTCAAGAAGCTTACCGGCGACGTTGCCGATCTCGGCGAGTATCTCGAGAAAAACAAGTCCCCCGCTGTCGTTTCTGCGGCTCTAAAAGCTGTCAGCGACACGCTGGTAAGGAAAATTCTATTCTTTTCTATTAAAAAGTCTCTCTAACATCGAAATTAACCTTTTTAACAGGCTTCGACTGATTCTGCTTCTTTTGGAATCCTCTCTGCTGACGAAACCGCATACGGACTTGCCGACGAGGCGATCGTGCTCCTCAACAAAGCTTCCAAACTCGAAGGGATTGCCCATTGTAACACCCTAAAAGGTGCACGCGACACCTTCTTTGCTATGAAAAAGGCTCGGGCCACACGTCGCGCCCAAACACAAAGTAAGTCTATACTTGATTTTCAAATCCAGAGTCAAATTCCCATCTGATTTTCTATTTAGAAAAGTGAAAAGGCCAAGCAAACGGCTGACGACGGAGGCGATGATGTGGAGATTGTTACCGACAAACTCCTCTTGTCATCATTGCTCTTCGGTATGTTCACTTTTCCTTCTTTCTAATTTTTCTGTTGAGTCCATTCTTAATTTTTCTACTTTTTATTATAGACCCATGACCCTTCGAAGGAGTGCCCTTCGAAGTATCTCGGGAGGATCTCCAAAACGAAATCCGTAGGTCTTCCATTTATCCATCAATTAATATTTGATTTTACTAAATCAATTCTATAGGCGGCGGCAACTCTGGACAAAGCCAAAAACAAGTCCGGTCCAAAAAGTTGACATCGAGATCGATTCTGATGTTAAAATGAAGGATAGTCCTTCTCCTTCTCAAGTCCAGACTCGTGCCAGCACTGTGAGCATTCCGTATTCTGAGGTTCCCGGGATGGATATCCAATCTCGAGCCTATTCTCGTGCTAACGAGATTCTCAAAAAGGCTGCCGCTGCTTCTAAAAATAAGGGACCACCTGTCAAACGTACCAAGACTGAGGTCTTGGATATTTCGGATCCCACTACCGGTAAGTCTATACTTATTACGTTAATTGATCTAGTTCTGACTTGCGCTTCTTTTCAATATAGTCGATACCGAACGTTCTCAAGGTGAACTCGCGCGCCGTATCGTCGACGAAGTGGCCATGCTTCCGTTCTCCGAGCTCT
>ML179211.1:9081-27411 GCA_004369135.1 Dendrothele bispora CBS 962.96 | reverse complement strand
ATCCAACACATTAACTGGGCATTTTGGAACACACTTATCTACGCTAGTAAAAACTCTAATTAGTAAGGGGCAAGTTCTTATCTATAGGACAGACAAAGTCCAAATGGTCTATCAGAACTCTTGTTTACAAGAAAGTCAAACTCCATCTTTAGGATTAACATTGTAATTTGTGAACGTCCTTTTATTGTTTAAAACTTCATGGAAGTAACTGTCTAGTACCTATAAAAGAAGGTAGGTCTGTCCATATCTAAATATATGACTACACAGAAGACTCTACCTTATTACTCGAGATCCTCTACAGTGTACGTTCCCAAGACCTATCCACTGACCGTACACGTACAAATAGAGACCACAGTCAAGTCTACGGACGGCCACAAAATGAAGGAGTTGTTATGCTTCCGCGAAGAGTACACGACATTGAACAACTCATTTTGCCTTTTGGAACAACCACACACGTATCTTTGCGAACTGAGCAGATACGAGGTTAAGAGGGATTTCTTACTGTAATCTTACGTTGTATCGTCTTCCCTCACTTGAAACTTTGTGTGATAAACCCATCACATCAACAGTCAACAAGGTTTGTACGCCTATTTCACTTGTATTACCGGTTCTCGTACATAGAACATACACGTCTCTAATTTACGGAAGGCTCACCCCAGCCATCATCATCGGAAGGCAAACGGAAACCATGATGGTCACAGTAAAAACAAGCGAAAGAACCGTAAGGAAGATGGTGCACGTCGTCAGAGGAAACCTTAGAGGAACCATAGTATTCGGAACGTTTGAAACAGTAGTTTATACGCATTACTAGACGGTTCAAGTCACCAAGACCACAGTTCGTAGACTTCTCTCGGAAGTCTTACCTACGCTTTAAAACGTTCTGTTACCTTTCACCGTTCTAGTTTCTAATCTAGGTACTGAAGGAACAGTACAAGTCCTTCTTCCGGAAGTTTTTGACCGTATCTCTGGATTTCGTCAAAGTTCAGTTGTATTCCTATGTACCACACTTTTTATTTTTCAATCATGGACCTCATACAGGAGTTTCAGGGATCGTCGTTTAACAAAGTAACGACTGTGTAACAAAGCTTATAAGGCATATCACAGGGCTGGTTTGGAACCTTGGACCGCCATGGATATAAATGTAACTATATTTACATACTTTCCATTTTTTTATAGTGGAATGGCCCGTAGTTCAAGAACCTGACATAGTAATGGTATACGTTTGTCTTAAGCCTATTTCACACAGTTCTGACGAAAGGTTTGAGGATCGAGTTCGAGTACTTCTTGTAGTCCATGTTTGTAGACTTTCTTTAAGTACGGTTTGAACCGTTTTGCTAGACTTTTACACAAGATCTTGGTTTGAATTTTACACTTCTATTTATATTAATTATACTTCCGAATGAGCTCAACCCTATATACTTTTACCAACTTCTTGTTGGAGTTGTCGGACTGACCATTAAGACATCGGGGTTAGTTTCTAGGTAGAAGAGTATAACAACTATTCCAAAACTGCGACGCATCACAGTTGTGCTCGGAAAGCGAGGGCCGCTAATGCCAGGGTCACTCATGGTTCAACTGCTTAGACTAGAAAGAGATGTTCTGTCACACCTGTTCCCGTTACTGGTTCACTCGCTTACCAACGATTTTCTTGAGATTTTCTTCACAATCGTTCATTTTTTTTTGTCTATTTATCAGTGTATGAAAAGACCTATCAGACGTCTTATTCATTTTTTAGCACCTTTTTCAGCAGCCTATTAAGGTAGAGGTGTAAACTGTTCTTAGGGTACGAGTATACGAAGGTATTTGAGACCTAGGTCTTAGTCTCGGGTATAACGAACGTAGTCAAGAGCGAAGTCTACACAATCCCAACCACGTGATCGACCCTTAGGTTAGAAAACGAATATAACCAGAACTTATAACGAACCGTTGATCGTGTTTAAATCGTATTTTCATTGAACTTTGTGTTTACATACTGTATGAAAACCCTACATTCGTTCCACTACACTACGTTCAAAACTACCGAAACGAGAAACCATGAACCTAACTAAGGGTTTATCTCCATATATCCGGTGTATCTAAATAGGGGTTTGACACTGTGTACTCAGAGTAGACCATGTAAGAGGTGAAGTCCGAGGAATCGATCTAGACGTAAAAAAACTACTACTCGAGAAACGACCTCGACTTACGCGAGTATGAGAACCTATATCCGTAGTCTCAATATGTTGAGTACTACATCCGCCTATGGTCGTCATAGTAGTCACAGTAAACCACATGGTACGACAACTATATCGAACTTTCCCTGTATCACCTTTAAAACCCTTACAAACCTGACTTTTTGTCAAAACTACTGAAGTTCACCGAAGGATTTTTTTTGGGGTAGTTGAAGTGACATGCGCAGAAGCCAGGACTCAATTAATCCTCGCACACACTCTAATATCATGGTCCATTCATCTGACCCTGATGTCCCATATTCCTATGCTCGTGTCATTGGTATCTTCCATGCAGATGTCAAATATGCCAAGAAGCCATATCATCAGATGGATTTTCTTTGGGTCCACTGGTTTGCAGTTGATGAGGACCACCAGTTTGATTTGAGCAAGAAGCGGCTTCCAAGGGTAGGATTTATGGATGTGTCAGATGAATGTGCATTTGGCTTTATTGATCCTGCTAATGTCATCAGAGCTGCTCATCTCATTCCTGCTTTCAATTTGGGAAGAACCAAGAATGTAGAAGGCTTATCAAGGCAGGAGCCAGACAAGAATGAGAATTGGTGGAGATATTATGTGGGCATGTAAGTAATTCTCAAATATAGATCCTCTGTCATACTTATGAGTTGTAGTTTTTCAGATAGGGATATGTTTGCACGCTTTGTCCCTGAACTTCAGCTTGGTCATAACTTTTCAAAAGGACAACCAGAGGGCCAGAAACCATGTGAAGAATTGCAGGAAGATGGGACACCTGACTGTGACATTGATAACTCTGAGGCTATGCTGGAGCTTAGTACTGCTCTTGGACCACCTCCTCAAGACCAACAAGATGAAGTTGAAGCTGATGTGGATGATGAGAATGAGTGGCAAGACTATGGTTATGTTGAGTCTGATGCTGATGATAGTGATGAGGAAAGGCAGGATGAGAAAGGGAATGAAAACCTTGGTCCTGAACATGGTGAAGACCCATTAAATCATGATATGGAGCTCATGGATATAGAAGGTTATGGTCTTTTGTAGTAATTTATGTATTCATGCTTGTACAAGTATCCTTGCAATGATCTTAATGACCTTTCTTTATTACTTTATTATGGCTGACCTTGTACTCAATCCAAATTATGTATTTCACTAAAAAAATGAAAAACCTTTACCTAGTAGCTCATCATGTAGTAATCTGGTAAAGGCTCAAACATTATGGGTAATTCTGGGACAGAACTCCCATTATGTATAAACCATCAAATTATTTTGCAATCTGTTACAGATGATCTACATTATATTACATCCTGATACAGATGCTGTCTATTATGTCACATTATTTATCAGAATCAACCATTATGTTTAAATTCTGTCAATAACTAAACATTGTTGGTTCAAAACAGAATAATGTGTTATTCTTTTCTAGATATTAAAAAAATGTACTACATCTTGAAATAATAATACATACTGATGCTACTTTGGAAGGCCCCAAAGATCTTTGATGAAATCATGGGTTTTGCTGATGCACTTACCTGCACTTGCTTCGTCAGACCTTAAGTGTGTTGCAAGCTACAAACATCCTTCCAGCGGCCAAACGCCTCTCCACGTGCATCATCAAGATCCAAGTAAACGGTAGGTCTATCTGATTCATAGTACACACCTTTTTCAAGCAGTGCTGCTTTTGATTACACCGCCCTGCCTTCGCTTTCAACCCAGTCCTCGCATCCACCACCATGTACTGTGACGTAGCTAGCCTAATCCTTCTGATTCCCTTTCTTTTCGTATTCATCCTTTCTCATCTTTCCAACCTTCTGTGAGGTTTCAACCGAATTATCCTCTTCCGGAATGGTACCCGTAAACACAAGTTGGACACGGCAAGATGCCATAAAGCCCAAGATTCCATATCCGACTTTGCAAACCACAGCAGAGCATTTTTAGATCAATCAACAGCTGACAACTCTGCTCGATAACGGCCGAAAGTCCAGCAGGATCATCTAGGAAACCGGAGTAGTGAGATTCACAAACGGATTCGACATCTCTCTCAACCTGAACTATCGCTAAGTATCTCTCGTGAAACCATGGTCTCTGATCAGGAGCATCAAGTCAATTGGGAGGTGCCACAGTTCCAGTTCCTGTTCTGGCTATGTAATGTTCTCTTCTATTTGTTAGTTTTGGACTGGATTTCGTCAATCATCAGCTATATGGCAACAAACACGAGGAGCTTATTCAGACTGAGATACGGTAAGTTTGAGAATCCAGCCAATTTTTCACGGTTCATTCTTTTACTCGTGACCACTTTCCATTTGACTGCGCCAATTTTGATCACATTGAGTCTATGGCGGCCCAATGATGTAGCTCTATCTGGAACAACCTCTCTTGTCCTCCACATCAGGATCGATGTAAGGCAAGTTTTATCCTCCTCCCTGCTTATTGAATCCTAATCTCGTTTCTCTGGTATTGTAATCCACCGACGGTGTGTCGAGAGACTTACACTGTATATGTGGTCGGATTCTTTACCAAGCGGAGCTTGGTCCTTGTATAACAAAAGTGAGTTGTTTTAATGGGTTAATATAGTTAACGGTGTGGTGACATATTAGGTTCCTGCAGGAAATTTACTGACATGTGCGCCGGAATTTTAGATAATTTCTGATTGTGTCAGATGGGCGGATAAATAGTATATACGTCGTAACACCATGACTTTGATTATTATTTAACAAACTCGAAGGCTAAACGACCGTTTTGGCTCTGGGCCCTTTCTGTATTATCCGAGAGGGTGATCGGGTTTCGTGAGTACATGGTGTAAGTAAATCTCTGATAGAGAGAAGTCGGATGCATCTTATGTTTTTGGTCCTTGAATGAGACCATAAGATTGACTGAAAAGAACTGCTCGCTGGGCGGAGTAAGTGACATCGAACGAGTAATAAAATATACATATACACAAACGGCACGTAAGTATGAATATCCTTCCGGCATCAGCTCTGCTTTCGCTTCTCTTGTACCAGGTTAAACAGAACGAGACCAGCCCCGACCTCTGTGCCTCCCTAAAAACACTTTGAATGGAGCTTGGGCAGGTTGGGTACTTGAGTCCCATCCACTTTGCATCAACTAATAATGTTTAAAGAAAAACATGAATTAAAAATACAAAGAAACTTGATGTCTTCAAGAGTATGAGCGCTGGATAAGATCGAAAAATGCTGGTACGAGTAAGAGTCGGTATAGGAAGGGAGTGATGAATGACGTGGAAGCAGAAGATTCTGAAGAACTTGAATATGGGAAACTGTAACAAAATCCAACATGGAAGGTTGTTTGACAGTAGCGTCAAACGGCATGTCTACGCTCAGGTGATTACAAGGGAATGAGAAGCGAGTTGGAGACCATCATTTTTGTGGACAGTAGCCTTTTTGTATATGTAATCCCAAAACCCCCATGAAGTATTTCCCTTGAACTGCGCTCTTGAACCATTTTCTTGATAGGATTCCCAGATCTCTTTAGATGTCTTCCCGCCAATGTCCGAGTCCTGAGGTACATGAACCCATACTTCTCCACTTTCGTTAGTTCCGATTGCAGTTTTGTAGGCACCGTAATTAAGGATGCGACACGCACTAGAGGCTTCGTTTGACAGGGAGAGGTAGAAGCGCGGTGGCCGGTCATCTGATGGCCCACGATCAGATTGATTTGGGGGGAAGACATCTTGAGCTAAATAGCTAGGTATTTCAATAAATTGGGATCGAGGACACCGCAAGGTTGGTATCAATGAAGACGTTGTATAATTGATTTCAATCTCCCTTTCTGTGGTCTGCCCTGTGATGTGAATGGCAGCAGTTACGTAGCCACCAGATCCCAACTCCATTGTTAACCTGTCTGCATAACGTGCACCATTGACAAGACCCATCTTCAAGGAATTCGAAGACGCCATCCTGAGCATTCCTCCACCTTCTCCTGACGCGGCAAAGGAAATACAAACCATTTCATTGCTATGACGACAGCTAAATTTGACAGTGAATGGACGCGGTGCCTCAGTAATACCGATGACATCGCAGGTCATGTTGCTGAAGTGTTTTTCAGCCATAGGAAGGAGACGGAAAATGTGGTTTTCAAGGCCATAGTAGACCCTCCTTGTCTCTCGAGATGGTGGAATGGGCTCTTTAACAATCATCTCTTGTATATTCTTAGGTGTCTCGAAGGAACGTAGAACCAGCTGGTCTGGACGATACCGAACAAAATGCCGGTCAGTCGTTTTCTGAAGGTAAATGTTGCACATATCCCCGTCGACTTGGCAGTTCAAGGATGCTTGAGCTATGTCACCACTGATAAAGACAACAGGAAAGTGGATACGCAAGCCGTTGTTGTTGAACGAGAAGGATGTATCTCCCTCAAAACTCGCGCTAGAAATGCCCACTCTGCCGGATCCTTTGAACTCGTCAGGAGACTGTGCAAGCAGTCCTCTGGGTTCTTGTTCAACTACTTCTCGATCCTTGTTCCTCTTGCAATTGACAACCCAAGCAAAAATGCTACGATCGTCAGATGTCTTGATGATTTCCTGTTGAAGTCGCATAAATGCTTTGTCTCCCCCTTCTCCATAAATCGGCGGCATGCATACGTCGAACAACCCCATTAGTGAATACGCTCTGTCCTCCGGTCGAGTCGTTTTTCTGAATGCTGCCCAAGACATTTTCTGAGCGATACTATATTTCGTGAGATCTCCGTCCTCGAGGAGTCCAACAGGAACAGAGGTGATGGCAGAGATGACATCACGCAGGCTGTATCTAGTCCCAATCTCCTTCCATGAACAATCCAGAAAAACAACTGGGGCCGATGGTGCAATCAGTTCCTGTAAGGTCCAGCCTCTCGTAAACCACTTGCTCTTCGGAAAGCGCGATTCCGGATCCCTAGGGTCCTCCTCGCTTGATACATCGGATAAATACACGTAGCAAACTCCAGCATTTTCGTAGAGTCGGTACATCGAGTTGATATTCTCGGATAGCTCAGCGCTACTTGATTTGTCAATGCAGCACGAGTCGATCCAGATCCATTCCCAATCATACTTCCGAGCTTGAGCACAAGCACCCTCAACCTTTTCCCACCCAGCCTTTCTCGGCAGAACCTTTTTCTTCTTCTTCCAACCAATCTTTTTAGAATCATCCCTGCCTCTATCAAGAATATCTTGATATGTAACTTCATCTTTGTCCCAAGTATGAGAAAGAATAGCATATTTTGGGATATCAACATAGAATTCTTGAAGGGTGAGGTTGGTTGTGTGGAGGAGATACATGATGAAAGCATCAAAGTATATCTTAAATCTGAAAAAAAAAAACAGGAAATAAACTCTTGTTACTAGAATGTCCAGGTAGAGTAGGAAACGTACCTTTGAGGGGAAAGGAAATCAAAGACGCACTGTCTACACGCGTAGAGCTAGCACTGTCTTATAAGTAAATACTCAATGGTCATCAATTCAGACCGATGATGTCCTTTTCTTCCCGTGTTTCATATTGACATCTACATACAATCTATTCGGGGTGTCCATTTCATTTTGTCCCGTCCTCACTGAAGAACTACTGATGTAGGTACTACCCTCTCCCTAAACACACCACCAGTACCTATCATATCACGACGATGTATAAACTTCAAAAATGGAATGACCCAAACCCACGACCAAAGAATCAACCGACAAATAATATACCCCAAACCTATTTAAAAATTCAGATCCCATCAACGGAAACCAACCCTACAAAAGATTCAATCCCTGACAGATACTTAGAACAATCTGATTTGCTTATACTGTTTCCAAGTAGACATTGACACCTTTTTGACATTTCGGCTCCGCTGCTTCAAAAATAAAATCACCGAATTCTGAGTTTTGGTACCGAGCTTTCTGTCATTAGAGTCATGTTACCAAAGCTGTATCCAGCCACTGAAGTGTCTGTAAATTTTACTTTATGATTTCTGACTGTGCTTGTTCGCACAATTAATTAAGGCCTTTTCAGTACGCACATAATACAAGTGGGGATTCTGATCTTTGCAAAGGATAATGTAAGTAATTTTCTGTGCAGGGTCTGACAAGAGTTTAGGCAGATTTTGTAGTTACTTTCTTGCAGGGATTGACCATGCTGCAAGCAATTAATTCAAAAAGGTTATATCAGTCCTTGAAATTTGCACCTCCGGCTGACTCTTTTGCTTATCAAGCCATACCTAATACTGAGCCTATGAATCCCAGATTCAAGATTGCAGTTTTTAGATGTAGTTACTTTCCAGGAAAATTGTAAGTAAGGAGTTAAGAGGACTTTGTATTTCCCTGAACAAGCTGTACAATGTGCCATACTGGAGCAATGGATCCCAAACTTGAGATCTGCACTTTGGAGAGCAGTAATCCTCCCAGAAATTTATAAGTGAGGAGTTTGGAGTACATTGATATTTATTGAAATCCATAGACCCACCTAGGGTCTCCTGCTGATTGTTCACTGTTAATTAACATATTACACAGGTTTGAATGCCTCAGTGTATCATACATCAAGTTCAAGAGTATGTGTACTAGTCAATGTGCAAGTTATGAACAAGGGCCACCACAGATTCCATTTATTAGTCTATGTTGGCAGCGGGAAGCCTTCCCACTGCATTGTTAACAAGAAAATCCCATATTCAGAATTGATCCTGCAAGCTGCTATCCAGCACACAATAACTCAGTTCTCCCACTGGCATAACTAGAATGAGTACCACTGAGCTTATGGGACTGTTAAGATCTTAGATGTAATTATTTCAGAATTTATGGTCCTGCTCACAGAGTAAAAAGCTTACAACACCATTCCAGAATGAAATGACACCTAAGGAAAAAAAGGGGGGATCTATCCATAACGGGTTTCTGACGTTTGAAACAACCTGGATGGATGACATTGAACCTGGAATCAAATCCAAGCTCAACTGGAGGAAAAAACAAGAGAAACTTATTCTTCCACAGGTCAGAAAATGGTAGAGTTACAGGAATATGGTGTCTTGATGGTATACCGAAGGTTCTGTTGGGATAGACGGCCATAAATGTAAGCTCTGTAGATATTTAGATTCCACACCTTTTCAATGTCAACACGGCCTATAGATTAGCCTTCTTTCAAGTAATAAATGTGAACACGATAAAAGGCTTCTCAATTGAAAGCAAGATCAGAATCAATGCCGAAAATCGATGATTCGATAACACTGCCACTTCCAGCTGGTATACCAAACAAACTTCTTTCTCCCTTCCCGAGCTTCATTCTCAGAGCTCTAAATTATATACATCACTGCCTCCTCAAAGATCCTTAAGAACCTTGCCCCTTTTTGTGATAGTAGCATGATAATCTTAAAACATGAATCAAAGCTGTTAAAATAGAGTTTCGTCTTTGTTTTTCTCCGTTAAAACCAAGGCAAACAACAAAGAGAGCAGAAAAGGAAGAAAATACGTCTGGAAAAACAATTGTGCGAGTACTTGTATCCCTAACCAAATCAGCCTTACATCATAAGCAGTAAAAATCAATTGCTCACAAGTTCCCCAGGGTTCCCGTAACTCTATGCACCAATCTAAATTTCTACTGCTTGTAGCGCTTTGGTCAACTTATCTTCCACCTAGCCTGACCCGCTGTACCATATTCGTTCATTATCGTCATACTTAGATCGGACAATCAATCCCTCGCTTCCGGTATCCGGCGGGAAATTTTTCTTGTTCTTATCGCTGGAGCCGAAAAGTAGAAAAGAAACGTAGTAGAGTTTCACAAGAGGGGAAAATAAGGTCTACTGGGAAAATAAGGTCTACTAATTAAAAGGGAAAAGGTCTTGAAGAGAACGAGTAACAAAAAAGCAAGGCCAGAGGACGTTGCTTGTAAGTATCAGCCTCCCCGCCCGGTCTTTTTCCTCCAAGCTCCGATAAATCGTTCATCAACGTGAACGCTTTTGTAATTGTTGACAAAGTCGAAGGGGTGCGAAGTACCAGAATAGGAGATTGAGGCTGATTTTAACGGAAGGGGGCTAGCTCTGAAATTGTGAAGTGAAGTGGGCGGTTCACGATTATCAGTGGAAAAGTGTGTTATGCGTAATTACTACAAGATCCCAGTAATACTTACTGAGAAATTTTTCAAGAACACGAAGCAGCTACAGGGGTGAAAACCGCATATATGCATATAAACAAACGACGGCAAAAGGTGTGACATGGAAAGGAACTGAGGATCTAAAATGTGTTTGCGGTGGTTGTTTTCCAAGTGATCTGCTCTTGGAAAGCGGTCGAAACGACTCATGTCGGATGTAGCGATAAGCAAAGTCGAAATTGGAGACAGGGTTACAATGGGGGATCCGTCAAGTATATCTATATCCATCAGGATTCATATGAAACAGAAAAGAGTTGGATAGTAACGAACCTTCCCAGTGATTCCTTGTAGTGTATAATTTCGACGTTGCCTAACAATGAGATAGAATCTGCATGCGGATCCGCACCAACACCTTAGTACCACAGGAAAGTCAAGGGATAAAAATAAGGGATCAATTGCAACATCGTAAGTCTTACATACGGAACCAAAAGTGTATATCAAGACTTACCTCAAAAATTAACTCTTTGACCTATCCGAGTTTGTCTGAATAGCCAATGAACACTTGGGTTTGGATCATGCCTTTCTTTTTCCGTGTCTTTTTTCTCTTCTCCTTTTCGCCTCAACCCTTTCATGGAATTCGGAGTCGCCTGTGTCAGCGAGGTAGACACCGCAAAGAAGCGGTTGCCGACTTCTGCGGTTGAGAGCTCAGCGCTATGGATGATGTCGTCGATGAAGAATACGAGGGAATGTTGAGAGTAGCAGATGACACAGACTACAAGGCTGTAAACGAGCATGAGTGGTCGGGTAAAAAGTGGTACGAAGAAGCCGTGTACCATTCGCTGAATCTCTAAACCACAAGTTTGGAGCAGAAGACGAAGAGCTGGCAGTGGCACGACCTGTTCAAGTTGTTGCTATGGTGATAACGAGTGGGATGCAGGGTTTGACGTCGACGTTTTGTCAGGTGTAGAGCGTGGTTGTCTGTGTAAAAGACGTGAAGGACCATCGAAAGTATCTCACGGCTAAGGTCCGTTCGGTCCGATGGTCTCCGTCTTCCAACCCAGAGCACAGCCTCAGCGCTTCAGCTTTTTTCGTACTTCCATGATGAGGTTATTCCCGCTACCTTAAGTAGTGGGTCTTATGGTGCAGTTCCTGTTTGCACGTTTTGGCAGACAAATGCATTTTTGGTCCCGGTCCGTAAGATCGCGGCCCGGTGGTCCGCCCATGTGTTATGATTTTCGCCACACGTGACTATGCGGTGTCCCTCTGCCGAATCCCTGTTTCGACACTTGCTGAGCCTAGTGACTAGTCGCTCATTATGATTGAGTGGCCTTGTAAACGGTTCACAAGGCAGGAATTCCGGGAGAGCTTGGTCAAAATATCGTGCATGTGGTTGTAAAATGCTAGCGCTACCGGTGTATACTGATTTCTTTGCCTTTGAAACAGAACTGAATCAAGGGATCAGATATGTGGGTGACTGATTCTGTTAGGTGCATCCCTTGACGGGTCAGGGATGTATTCGGGTGTTTAACGAAGGTTACGGACGCCTGTGCGCAAATTCTTGGACTGTTACGATTGACGGAGAGTCACGTTCTTCGATTTCTTTCGTCGTGAACGAACTTCGTGATTGGGTGGTTTGTTGCATTGCTCGTCCGATAAAAGAGTCTGGTTTGGTGGAAAATGTTAGGTCAATTGTTGTTTGGTTTTTGAATAGGTCTTTTGATGATTTACTCTTGTATCATTAAAGGACTGACCTATAGGCTATTGGATGTGCTTGAGATGATGAGATCACTCGTAATGCACGCGGAAGATTGAAAAAGGAACATCGTGACAACTTTACAGTGGGGACCCGACTGCTAGCTGCATTGGGCAACGTTGAAGTCAGTCGAACACATGACATTTTTGCTTGATTGTGAAGGGGAAATTTTGGATACTGTCCAGCTGGTGGGAAAAGTTCCAAAGGTGTCAAATTGATTTCGTTAGGGGGTGAAAATTGATATTGAGCTCTTTGTTGACAGATCGAATGCGTTGCATTAGACCAAATCTGCAACGCGAAAAACGGCGGCCCCAAGAAAATAAACTAAAAAAAAACTACGAATAAAATATCGTGGGGCTAATAAAAAATGAAATGGAGCATCGCAGCAGTAGGGAGGCCCACTGGGCCTGGCCCAGTATCTTACCTAGGTACAAATCAGCATACCTTCACCGTTGAATAATCCTCACTGCAAATGGACAGTACTTAAACTCCCAAGTCTTTACTGTCAACCTCTACTCTCTCATCACCAACTTCCCATGATAGCCTCACACTGAAAGTTGTTTAGCTTGAGGCCGGTGTTCGTGATTACATCGTGAAATTACGTGATTCCTTTGGCCGGCTTTGCTGGCTTGTCCGCTTGTTGGCAAGCGGCACGTCACAAAAATTCAGTGGTTGCCGAGGCAATTTGTCACCAAAACCCCGTTGGCTGGTCCCCTTGTGACTTGATTGGCTTGACCCGCTGAAAAAAGCCGAAAAAAGCCGGTCAATTCAGGGTCAAGCAAACCTTAAAGAGTTACGATGTAGAAGCCCGGGCTTTTTTTGTGCGTGACGTACTTCATTGAAGCTCCACTTGCAAAATTTTCGAGCGGGGCCCACAAAAATTTGACTACGGTTTGATGAATAAAATGTGGGTCAAATTTCGCATTGCAGATTTGGTCTATTGCCTAGTGAGAATTTAAAGGTATTATTGGACGGACTATATTTCCGGCGAAGAATGAGGGCAGGTCCTAGAGGCATTGGAGAACCCTGTGGTCAAGGCGTTAGCGGCGAAACACATCTCCTTGTTGATAAAACAATAAATGTTGTTTGCTTTGCGGTTTTTGGTGAATGATCTTTTTAGCTCATATTGAGGACTGCTGTTGCAGCTAGTAGGGGGACATCATGGTTGTTTATGTTACGTTTTTGAATGTGATGATATGCTTTTTGGCTCATACGAAGAGAGTATTGTATTAAGTTTGGGTTGGTGTGGTTGAAGCGTTGAGGTAGCGGGCGGTGCTGCACGAGCAGGCCCTACAGTGGTTATTCACCTGCTCCGTATTTTCCATTTCATTCCCGCTACCTTAAGTAGTGGGTCTTATCGTGCAGTTACCCCAATTTTCCAGTTTCCGATCGTTTGGCTGGTAAATGCATTTTCTGGTCCCTCGGACCGTTCTACCCGTGAAATTGCGGCCCGGCGGAACGCTCTACACCGGTTACTTACATGAGTCTCGTTTGTTTTAAAAGCTCTATGCTGCGACAATAGTTAACCAACCAGCTGACATAACTTTAGCTTTAGAGTTGTCATATGATGTTGATGGTGGCCGGTAGTCGCCAACCCCAATTTATGATCTTGGATGCGTTCGAAACGTGCACAAGTGTAACGTAGAAACGAAGGGAAAGGGAAGCTTCCATACAAGAGATTAAATGGATCAGTAAGGTTAAATAAAGGAAAAAAAGTTCTAAGTCTTATATGAAACTATGAAACTAGTACATAGAGGAGTTGTGCTCTTGTGAGTGGGAATCTTCAAAAATACCGATATAGGGTTTTATACGGTAAGAAAGAGTATGGACCCCGCTTTTTCTTCATTGCAAAGTTCTGTAAGTCTTCGCCCTATTCCTTTTCAGACTATCCTTCTACAGACCCCTACACAGACTATCCCTACACAGACCCCTGTCCAGACCCTTCCTGAACAGACCCCTACTCACACTATCCCTCCTCAGACCCCTGTTCAGACTGTCCCTTTACAGACTCACACTATAACTCCACAGACCCCTAATAAGACTATCCCTTCACAGAACCTTACTAAGACTATACCGTCACAGACCTTTACTCAGACTATACCGTCACATACCTCTACTACGACTATCCTTCTACAGACCCCTGCTATCACTATACCTTATAGCACTAGACCTACTACTCAGACTACCCTCTCTCGAACAACTTCGACGGACCTTCTTTCAACTTCCACGAACACGAGTACGAGTTTTCATACCGACCTTTACCTAGACCTAACTGAGCACGACGTAACTATTTAGTTCATCGCGTCTCGACAGGCTCTTATAGTTGAGCTACATGGCTGAGATGCTTTTGCGACCTCAAACGATGCAGATAAATAGGCTACGTAGCTCGCTCGTCCTGGGATCCCTAGGGCTTAGTCCGAAACGCTTTTCGTCCACCAAATGCTCTCCGACCTGGAACGTCCTCAACTATCGTGGGAGCCGTAGCCAACAGAAAGACCTAGTAAGTACCCTCCTTTAGCCGTGATCTATGTCGAACGCCCTGCAGTAGTGATGGTAGTGTGGGTAAGGACAAGTTGAGGAGCTCCTGCCTCTAGAGTGCTTTATATCGTAACGAGTCTTTTACAGTACCCGTCGTAAGTCTTTTTGTTGATCTGGTCTCCTAGCTCGGATAAGCGACTACCCTAACAAGCTATATACGTACGGCGGCTAAATACCTCTTCCTCCCCGGTTCCGAAAGTATGCTGAAGTCGTCCTTTAATAGTTCTATAGACTACTAGCATCGTAAAAACGAACCCAACAGCTAACGTTCTCCCTGTCCCTGCCCCTTCATCAACCTACACGTGGGTCTCCTGACGAACGTACCAGAGGACTGCTTAAGTTCCCTAGGCTGTCTCACCCATAAAGATCGCGTTCAAAACTACCTCTGTGCAGCAAGAGCAAGTTGTTGTTGCCGAACGCATAGGTGAAAGGACAACAGAAATAGTCACTGCTGTATCGAGTTCGTAGTAATTTGACGGTTCAACTACCTCTATACACGTTGTAAATGGAGGTCTTTTGTTGACTGGCCGTAATACAAGCCATAGCAGGTCTGTTCGACCAAAATGCAAGGAAGCTCTATGGGCTCTTACACGTTCTCCACTAACAGTTTCTCTAAAGTGGTAGCTCTGTCTGTTCCTTCCAGATGATGTTAAAGAAACTATTAATGCAGGCAGAGGAAGGACCCCAACTTCTTGCGAAGCTCTTGCATTGGGTGCTACCGCTCTCATAATGAAGAAAGCCTAAAGATAGTAAGCTAGGTAAGTGACAGTTGAAATCGACAGCAGTATCGCTGCTTTGCTAAGTGTAAAGGAAACCTGGTCAGGCCAATTATTTGGGGAGGAGGAGGAAACGGGGTAGTTTATTTCCACCTCCTTACGAAACCTACCGTAGAAGCTTAAGGAACCTTTACCCAGAGCAGCTCCCCGTTCAGTACGTCTATCCAATTGTTACTTCAACCCTAGACCACCGAAACATTGACGACGGCACGTGTAGTGTCCCGTCTGGTGTCCCACCCTGAGTCATCATTCCCTCTAACTTTAGTTAATGTGTTGCAGAAGTAACTATGGTTGGAACGCCACATGAGTTAGGGTTAAGTAACTTTATGGCCCGGTAAGCGAAAGTCTACAGAAGGGGGGTTTAGTCAGACTAGCACCTGGTAGTCTACTGGCCAGTGGCTCAACGATGGAGAGGGACAGCTTTCTTTGGAGGTCACGCACAGCGTAGAAACTAATGCCACTGTTGTTTTAACGTGAGCCCTAGTTGTTTTCACCTCTTCATACCCAAGTACATGGACTCCTCCTCCTCCTCCTCCTTAGATAAATGAGCTACCTGTGTGGATAGTTTACCCCCTAACCGTACCCCTGTAGATTTCTCTAGACCCTTAGGATAGTTCTTTTCCCAAGTTCTCACGCTAAGTTCCCTTTATGAAGAACGTCCAAACCCATAAGGCCTTTCCGGTGACAGGTGTTTTTGCTACCAGAGGTTAAAACGAAGAGTAAGGGAACATTAGTGGGTTCGCATCTTGGTAATTTAACCTAAAACAATGTCAAAAAGTATAAGAAGGCACAGGTGTAGTAAATAGTGAGGAAGAGAGCTATCGTAAGAAACTAAAACTGGTCCGCAAAGCATGAGAACCTCTGTAGTTCAAAGAAACATAAGTACAACGAAAGTTACGATAATCAACTACGCTTCGGCTGCGTTGAGTTCATGAGTCGGGTGGGTTCGAGGCAAGTTCCCCAAAAGTCCCTCCGTGTCTCAAGCCTCGACCAGAACAAGACAAATTGGACCATGTTCTCTTCATCTTTGTCTCGACTACGGCTACCTAACTATGAGTATGAATGCACGGTAAACACATATACATATATAACGAACAAGATATGGTGAATGAGACGATTCGTACGTCGGAAAATAATTCAGCTAGAATACCAGAGTAAGTTCCTAGTTGTTGTGTTTTACATTAGTTGAAAACTAAATGAATGTTGTACATAGGTGCTTTGGGGTAGTGGGAAAGTTTATTATGTCTTTC
The DNA here is from genome assembly GCA_004369135.1 of Dendrothele bispora CBS 962.96. Classification (NCBI taxonomy): domain Eukaryota; kingdom Fungi; phylum Basidiomycota; class Agaricomycetes; order Agaricales; genus Dendrothele; species Dendrothele bispora. Next base: position 10,866 of record ML179211.1, on the reverse strand, counting down.
CCGGGTTTCAGCTTTACCAGCAAACTAGAAACTCAACTATTATTTTCAGTACCACAATGCTGCATATATGATAAATGGGTGGGTAGACTGAACCTGTGTTAGTCTCTTTAGATCTTAAAACCGCGTTCATAGTCATTTAAAGGACGTCCTTGTGTTATACAATTGGGTGATTTTGTCGAGTGAAAGCAATATGAGCCTGGCTCAGGGCTAGGCTAGTGAATATGTCATATTAACAGAGGTGTGTGGCAGTCACCTGGTGTTGTGGTCTCTTTGCTCTAATCCAAAGCTATTCGTCCCTCCTCCTATTTTGAATATAGCTAGGATTGCACTTCCTGTTCTCTCCAACGAGGTCTATCCCGATGTATCTGAGTTACACTAGTCTTAACTGCGTCAGTTTGCCTTTCACTAGTATTCATTTTCTTACTCGGCACTTTCTAACAGACCTACGAGTTTGAGTGGTATAGAGCCAGGCTTATTCGACGAGCACAAGTAAGACAACGGTCTATCAATTTTTATTTGCTTCAGGTACGGTTTTTGATTGTTTATCTTCTCTCGTAATCTATCGGTCTTGTTCTTGAAGGGTTAACTGAGCTACGAGGAGTAGTCACTGGTACCAAAGTACTCTCTAAGAGACTAAGAATAACTTCCCACTCAACTCCAACTTTCTCTCTGGACTAGGCAAACATTTCGAGCGACCGGGCCCAAAGAGCTACTAGGAAGTTCAACCTACAAAGTAACAGCAAACTCGCCTCAACAGTCGACAATTAACTAGGTTTTTGCGGAACGACACTAGACGTTTCTGGTTAACTCTTACAAACCGAAATCGCACAGAACAAAATGGGTTGAACAGAGCTGGTCGTGGTAAAGGTCGTCACCTACCCGGCTTAATTTCTAGTGTCTTTCCAACCTTTCTACCCTTTCCTACTTTACTTGCCCTTAATCTTGACCCGATCGATGAAGTGTCATGTACCACCACCTACGCTCTTTACCCAACTTTCCCCTTCACTTCGTCGCGCTAGTTTTTCGTCATGGCGAGCTTTTTCTATGATACTTAACCTATCTGCATGGCAAACTGCTACTACGTGTACCTCTCCGCAAACCTGTTGACAAATGTCGAACGTTGTGCGAACTCCGGACTGTTCGTTCGCGGTCATTACTGAGCTAGGTTAATGCGACTTAATACTCCAGCAGGACCCGGACCCCGCAGATATGAATCGATACGGTCCCGGAGTATGAATGACATAGTTTATTGGCCACATCCCGGACGACCGCGCCGTGACGGGCGATGGAGTTTTGTATAAGGGTTACGAGAGGGTAAGGACTGAGTTCTTTATCGTGTATCACAAACCGGTGACATTACTGTTATATATTCGAGGTTTTACCTTGCTGGGTCGGGATGTTGGTTTCTTTGTTGGCCACTTATAATTAACAGTTGAGCTTACATGGGGTTTGGATGAAACTTTTACGTTAGAATACTCGCGTTTTGTTGGGACGTTTTCTTAGTTGGAGCTAAACGATGATCCTGGTATCGGTATTCACAAGGTTGTTAGGATATTGATGAAGAACAAAAAATTGTCTTTATAAATGTGTTTCATTGTAATTCTACTGAGAATGTGTTGCTCTTGTACAAAATTTTTGGTCACTGTGGGGGCAGCAAACTGTACAGTTCTTCTGCTCTAGAGTTCAATTACAACAGGGATATGGAAGAGATATCAAAGACTGCTCGAAAGGCTCATTAACGTTTGTCTATTTAGGTATTTTTTTATATTAGTCAGCTTTTGGCTG